>JAGKTI010007677.1:0-19456 GCA_018397915.1 Birgus latro | reverse complement strand
ACTTCGCCATTACACCCCTGATTTCCAACTTTAAATTCCGTGGGCTCAACATCGTCAGAAAAAGTTAGGCACAGGGCCTCGTGGTTGTAGGTTTTTTTAAGACCTGTAGCACCACTTTGCAGTTTAATTTGCACGTCGAACAAACCACCAGAAGATAATACGTATTGTTGCTTGATATTCTTGCTATTAACAGACGATTTTATTCAGCATACGACAACCTCTCATGGTAAACAGTTAATAAAGGTTGTATTTCTCTTCACTGTAAATATTTAGGCCAAAAATCGTTTGGGGATAGCATGAGTAAAGTGAAAAATACATTCACTGGCAGAAGGTTTTGAAACCCTCTTTGTTGAAACCCTTATACCCTCTTGCACAATGTTTTTCATAATGGCCTAAGTGTCTCAGATACTGTCGCACAATCTGCAGAGATTTTTTACTGGTAAGGAAAAGGACCTAAGTAAAGACATAAGCTGCTGAGAATATTAATGTAGGAAGAGTAGCAAAGTTCACATTTCTCAGTTTGACGGTTTACGGATCCAATTATGTGGCCATAATGAACTTTAATGAAAGCCAGTATCTCTCTGGGTATATTTATTTGGCTCTGTAAGATAAGAAATCCATTGTGACTGTCGGTAACATATCGTTTTGGTGATTTTCGTGAAAGGTGGTAAAGTTCGTTAGGTCGCAAATAAAATTCGCTGTTGCATTACGGAATTTGTGGGTCCTAATTTTGTTATAAGGGTATTCAGTTCCCATGTGT
The DNA here is from genome assembly GCA_018397915.1 of Birgus latro. NCBI lineage: Eukaryota > Metazoa > Arthropoda > Malacostraca > Decapoda > Coenobitidae > Birgus > Birgus latro. The sequence continues at coordinate 18,696 of JAGKTI010007677.1, read as the reverse complement.
ATGTGTCAGTATTTTTGCATGTATATTAGTGGTCGCGTTAACATTACAATAATCGCCGTGAATGAAAATGCCTCTCATAATCTCAGATGAATCTCTTTGCTACAACTGCTGGAACTGGGTGGTGCAAGGCGCGTGGTCCGTTATTCTGGTGTGAGGCAGGACTGCATATCCTCACGAAATTAAATTATTACCTACAGCGAGAATAGGCTATACGAAAGAAAATGTACTTCACTGAACTGGTTTTCAGTGTCATACACCGAGAAGTGAAAAAAGGAAACTTAAACGACTCCTGCCAGAACCTCAGTGAGCCTGCGAATGCAGCAATGCAGCTGTCGGTCATTTCCAGTACTTTTTTATGGTCATGTGGTCTTTGTGAACAGGGCAGTGGTTCTTTGTAAATGTTCTTTAATAAAATTTCTCTTCTTTGTCTTTCCACACACTATCCAATTTTCTACCTTAGTCAGAGTAACGCATTGACAACTACATCCTATAGACCACTCCAACTGTTCACAGTCGTATTGCAGAATGCATATTTTCTTTAATTTTCAAATTTGTCTGTATAACTGATCCTTGTTGTTTTCTGTGTGCCCCATATTCCTTCATTCAAGCCTAGGGCCAACATCATCTTGCTGGGAACTCACCACCACCATCACAGTGTTTTTTTTTTTTTTTTATGTGTCCGACTCTGGGCATAGGCTACTACTATCTCTTAGAGAGGAGTTCCACCAGCAAATCAGAGACCCAACCGCACCCAGCAGATCACTCCACTGCCATAGTGGTGATCCTTAGCACTGATACTACCATTGATATTACGAATGGTTCCACCGAGAATACAGCATTCCAATGGTCACTGTTCCTCTGAACTGTCTGCTTGCATCCCTCCACCTCTACGACGGGCACGTAGTACCCGTCTAGCAACAAACTCTCATCCCTTTTCTGTCCAGCTCTCTAATGCAAGAGTTAACCGTTACTCCTAGTCCTTCATTTATGCAACTGGTCAACTCTGGAACTGTTTTCCTCTGTCTGTATTTCCTACTTCTTATGATCTCCAGTCTTTCAAACGCAGTGTGTCCAGGCATCTCGAAATGAACGGATCTTGAATGTGGCTCTTTTGTATTGTTTTTGCTTTTTCTTGGAAGGAACAGTATGCGGGCCCCTTGCACAAAAAAAATAAAAACTCTCACCCAGTGGCCAACACCACCCACCATGGTAATAAGCTCTCACCCAGCGGCCAACACCTTCACTGCCAGCTAGTTGTACCCTTTGTTTGTGTGTGTCTATTCGCTGGTACAGCCACTTAGGATACCAGATCAGTCATCAGCCTATGTTAGAAGACGATCAGTAACCTAATGGAATTTTGCAGTTTTATATATAATTGGTGGCATGATCTCTGACCCCTCACTTTCAGTTCCAGGAGTGCAAGGTAATCAGAGGTCCAGCTGTGGGTATTGTTGAGACCGCGAATTTCGTCACTGTTAGAGATGTGATTATTAGTAGCACTGAAGATAAGATAGGAATCAGGCAATATCTGTCTATTAGTGAACTGTATATATTTCACTTTCCTGAGCATTATTTTGTCCCGATTCAGTGATCTTAGATAAGTCCTAATTTATGGAGACTGCTGTACTGACTTGAGAGTTAGAGATATTATATTTTTAAGAATGGGTGTTTAAGTGTGGATGAACTTTGAAACTTTGAGCCACCTGCATAGGAATGAAAGGGGTTATTGGTGATAGATAAGTGATTATTAATATGATTTAGGAATAGGGTAGGAGCCAGAACTGATCCTTGCGGCATGCCGGCATTAACTGAGTGGAAACTGAAGAACACACCATTTACTTTTATGTCCTTAGTTGAGATATGAGGAAATAAGTGGAACTAAAGAACTGTGCCACACTCAGTCAAAGCTTTAAAATATCAAGGGCTACTTCATGAGTTTCTCCAATGTTGGTCAATTGACTAATGGATGGAATGTCTCAAAAGATTGAGTATATCAATAGTGGACCTTTCTTGGCGAAAACTATACTGTCTGTCAGTAATTAAGTTGTTGGCTTCAAGATGTGTAACAATGCGTTTATTTAATACAGTCTTAAATACTTTACCAAGAGAAGATGTGATAGCTAGTGGTCTGTAATCAGAGGGGTCAGATGAACCTCTTTTCTTTGGAACTGTGTGGTTATTGGTTTCTTTCCAAGAATTGGGGGTATAAAAAAGTACCAGTGAATAGTCTGAATAATTTAACTAGAACAGGAGCAAGTTCGAGGGAACATTTTTTTCAAATGACTGTTGGAATGCCATCTGGACCTGGTAGCCTTCTTGGTTGGTATATTGTCTAGGATGGATTATTTTTACGTATCTAGTCTGCATTAAGTGTAGCGATTTCGGGAGAGACAAGTTCTAGTACAGGGATCTTCTGACTGACTTCCTTTAAGGTATGATTTTTGGCAAACGCGCTGGGAAGGATGTTCGTTTTTTTCACGCTGGTAAATTATAGTGTTTCCATCTGAAGATTTTAGTGGGGGAATAGGTGATGACTTGCTGAAGTTACTGAAAAAACTAAGAGCTGACCAAAAAATTCTATTGTTATTAGGATTATTTACTAGTCTGGATGCTTTTTTGTGAAGAAGATGCCACATCTTATCTTACTTTTGACATAACTTTCTATAAATATCTCTCCTTGTTACATCAGCCACCTCACCGTTGGCCATAGGCCAATATTCACTGTTGTCTCTGGTCATCTACAGATTAAATCCCATTACTCCCTGTGCCGTCTGGCCAAGGTACTGCTGTCATAGGGAGGACATCCATATTCATTTATGGGCTTCTGTTAGGTTAAGGCACTGCCATGGGTAAATGTCCAGTGACAGTTTTATACCAGCTGTGGTACTGAGAGGTATTGCTTGGGTTATTATTATGTGAATGTAATACTCTTTAATGTACACAACTACAGCATGAGAGGGACATACAGTGTGAGTCTTTGGGGAAAAACGGGAAGTATGAAGGGCAGGACACAATGCGGACAATGAAGTCGGCGAAGTTTTGTTCATGATTGTCCTTTCTTTCTCATTATCCCTTCAATTTCCATGCGTGAAAAAAATACTGTTTAAATCGAGCAGCCATTAACTATACATTATACTCAAAATATACCAACATATTTTCTTTTTCAGGTGTGAGTGAGCCAAGACAGCTGCAGCAGTTGATGGTGTACCGCCGCTGTATGTACTGTAACGCAGGACAAGCGGGCATTCAGTTTCTGTTCAAAAGGGATTCAACTTCATTGAGGAAAAGCACATTTCTTCGGAGTGACATCCCCTTGTTCGAAAGTATGTTTTCACACATCGCAAAAAAATCACTTAGGAAAGAGTATGAGAATAAGAACCAGAATGAGTGATGGAAGATGCGTGAAACAGCAAAGGAATAGAAAACTTTAAAGCTCTGTAAAAATTAATGCATGTATATGATTGAAAGACAAGTTGGATTATTTCCAAATATTACCCACTCTTTAAAAATATAATAAAAACAGATTAATATCATGGTATGATACATCTCCTCAAAGTGAGTTCAACTTCAACATCATATAGGTATTAAGGGACCGATTTATCCACTTCATAACTATCATCATTACCAGTTTTAAAAGACTGATTACCAACCTCTCATCGTTCCCAGCATTATCATTATCATTTCCCACTATTAAATACGGTAAACAATGTCTCATTTATCACCATCATCATCACAACTGTTTACAATTATAATTCTGGGCAACGTAGTACATCACCATTTCCCACTGATATAAAGGGTATGCCATCTCTCATCATCACCAACATCATCATCATAAATATTTACAGCTACAGTTCGGGAAAGATAGTGCATTATCACAATTTCCTGCTCATGTAAAGGGTACGCCATCTCTCATCATCAGAATCGTAATCACTATCCCATTTGCTGCGGCTATACTAGGAGGGGTAATATTATTTTGTTCACAGATCAGTTCCCTAATATGAACGGTCACGGAATGAAGATAGTGACTGCTGGCTACTTCCCCTACGCGGACTACACCCCGGACACTGATGAACCATACAGCACCGCCACCCTTAAAGACTCCTTGGATGCCAAACTTATCAAGGAATTCTCAGTGAAGTTGAATTTCACGTAACTAAGTCTTTTGTGTATTCGGCAGGAAGGTTGACTGTTGGTTTTGTGTATTCGGCAGGAAGGTTGACTGTGCTGGTTGTCTACCTGTACTTTCTCTGTGGAGGATACTATTCTGTCTCTTACCACACCTGCATTGCTGAATGGTGATCGGATTGTACTGAAGTGATGTCCTTTTCTTTAAACTGTTTACTTACTTCCTGACCTGAGGTTTCATGAAGGATAAAAGAGCTCGGATAGAGAAGGCACTCGTAAACTGTCCAGATGTTACAGCCACATCTGCACTTACTGTACATGGCTTTTTACTACAGTTCCTTAGGGAAATTCATCTCCTCTTGACTACTTGAGGCAGCTATTCCACAACTAAAGCCTCTTCTTCTCTACTGAAATATATGCTTTAGTCTTCCTCAGTTAGAAACAAGATAGAAATATTAAAAAGGAATATTCATTCAATATATTAAAATAAGTTAGGCACTGATTTCCCATTCTTTCCTGTTGATCACATGTCAATTCAAGCAGATCATGTGTCAATCAACCAAGAGCTTCGGGGTATTCATATTTCCAGGCAAGTTTACATTACTGCTGAGTGTTCGAGGCATCAGGGAGAAAACCAGTGCAATGTAATTGCTGTCTCGGGAATTATGTTTTCCATCTTTACTCTGCGTAGAGATTGGAAAGCAGGGAAATATTTTATCAGATCTGAAGAAGAAAAGTAAACTCCTAATTTTGTATGTCATTATTAACACTAACAGAAAAATTACGTCTGACGTTTCTGCTTAGATTATTAATGCTCTTATGTATAGTGAAATGCAGTCCAACGATAGTCTAGTGATTTTATTTTAATGCAAGAAAATAAAATAGGAGTTGACCTACACCTTTACGTACTTGGTTTTAATAATACGGGATTTAGAGTTGGTTACTGTATGTGGAAAGGGAATTGACCCAAACGAACTGCCGCTTATCTCGTCTTATCAGCTGATGTGATGCGGATGATTTCTGTCTTACAAATGTAAAACGGAGCTCTTTTCCCATATATTCTCGTAAAAAAAAAAAAAAAAAAGGATCTTGGCTGTAACTGGAGAGGACTGAACTTTGCCCATGATTGTTGTATATACCGAATTATGTAAGATAATTATGTCGGGACAAAGAGAAACAGACAAGAAATGCGGAAAACACCCCCAACGCGCTGTAGCAGATTTAATTTCACACATTTGACTCAGTGTTGCTAGTTTTTCACCAAAGCAGAATCAGCAACACCTCCAACACCTTCAGATACCACTTTTCACTGGTCTATACATTTTAAAAAGTTGTCTGTTTCGGAGATAAAATCTATCTTTCCAATGGATTTTTAATGTGCTGCACTCAAATATGACAAAAACCAGCTGCTTGGCTACTGTTTCGAAATTAAGATTTCTTATATATACAGTATATTACATTTATGTAACCTACATAATCCCGACAGTGCAGTGTTAATCATGCATTTCAAACTAATGTATTTCCGTCTGTTTGTGATAGTCTTACATGAATATATATTTGACATGCCATGTATATAAAACACTTATTATGTATCAGTACACAGTTCAACCAGTACTCAGCTTCTGAATTGCGCATATCGGCTTATCTCTTGTGTTCATGAAGTGAAGCGTCTCTGGTCACTGCCCAGCAACAGTCCACAAGCACGGGTGGGCTCCATTTGCCCTGATAGCGATTCTTCATTTTTGCACTGTCCTGATGAAATCGCTCGCCATGCTCGTCACTCACAGTTCCGCAGTTTTGTGGAAAGAAATCTAGATGAGAGTGAAAATATATATATAAATATCCTGAGCGACATGTTGCAGCCAAGTATATTGTATGTCGTAAGGAGGTTTTCCACTAACTCCTTGTAGTAGTCTGCCTTGTTTCCAACAAATCTTGTTGCTACTTGCATAAAGGCTTGCCACGCATCCTTTTCTTTGCCACATAGTGCAGTCTCAAATGCATCGTTTTGAAGAAGTTCATGAATCTGAGGACCAATGAAAACCATTCATCTATCATCCAATCCTACGTCGCCCTATGAGGAGTGTAGAAATCTGGGCTAGGCAAGTTGGTCTTGACATTTAAGATGAGAGTGACCAGCCTCACCTGAGTGGCATTACGTGAGCAGTAAACCCCAACCACCCCTTGGATATAAACCTACACAGGCTCAGTCCGACTGGAGCTCCACCAGGCGGCATAATATGGTTATATGGTTACCACCTAGCGTAGTAAATGGTTTCCTGGTGTACAGGAAACCCTTTGGCTTGTCACACAATGTAGAGTCACCCATAGGCAGAAGGAAGAGGAAAGAATGAAGGAAAGAAAGAGAGAAGAGAGAGTGTAAAATCACCCGTAGGTAGAAGGGAGGGAAAAGAATGAAGGAAAAAAAAAGACTGAAGAAGAAGGAAAGAAGAGAGGAAAGGGCAGACACCCAAAGCAGTACTACATAGACTGAGCGGATGATGCACGCCTCCACCTACCACATCAAAAACACATTCATTTTATATTTGCATGACTTAACCTGGCGAATTTCACACGGATACTTGAAAGCTTGTTTGATTTTGTCTGTTGCTTTGACAAATGGTGAATTCTGAACATTTTTACTCACTGGCTCCGTGGACTATCGAATGAGCAACCAATCTCTATTGATGTAGTGAGACTGTCTTGCACGACTATCCTATTCACGGAGAAAATAACAGTACTTTGTATATCCACTCTGAAGACCAAGCAAAATGGCAATAACCTTCAAGTCACCACAAAGCTGCCACTGATATCGGTCATAGTTTATGCACCTCAGAAGTTGTTTCATGATGTCATAACTTTCCTTTATAAGGACTGCATGACCAACTGGAATGGATGGCAAAACATTACCACTGTGCAGCAAAACAGCATTAAGACTCGACTTCGATGAATCAGTGATAAGCAACCACTCAGCTGGATCACGAGCGATGTTGAGCGTTGACATCAGACCATCGATGTTGTTGCAGGCTACAAGATCATTTTCCTTGAAGAGGTACTGAACTAGATTCTTTTGACGGTCATGGAACATGGAAATCCTAACATCATCTGCCAGATTCCACTGCTGTAGTCTGGAGCCCAATAACTCTGTCTTGCTCTTGTGCAGGTCAAAATCCCGACACAAGATCATTCAATTCACCTTTTGTTATGGGGTGTGCCTCAATAGAAGAGGATGTGGCAAAGTCTGGGTCGAGTGACGTTGATGGTTCAGAAGTAGATATTATGAGGTTCCCCTCCTCATCGTTTGATTCCAATGAGAAGGTTTCTGGTGCTTCAGGAACAGGCACCAATCCCCGTGGGGTACTGGGCGAATAGCTGCCGCAATGTTTGGATATTTTACAGTCTACTTTTTCTTCTCTGATAGACGGTTCCCGAATGGGGGATACCATACAGATGTAATAATTGCTTTAATAATCTGTTGGTTCTTGATAAATCATTGGTACAGCAAAAGGCATAAATTTCCTTTTCTTAACGACTGGAGAAAATTTGTTGCACAAGTGTTGCAGCCAATACGTGGAGCCCGCCTCTTGTTTTGATCTCCAGTCTTACAGCCACAATAGAGGTGGTAGTTTACCTTAACCAAAGTGGCAATGCTGTGCTTTTGTGACGCAAATGTCAATTCGCCACAGATATAGCAGAAATTACCAGCTTTGTTAAAACAAGTGCGAGACATCACTGCTCTCTTTGGGTAGACAAATATGTATATCCCTTTGCAAAATCAAACAGTAATATACAAAGAGGGAGTAGGCTGCACCACTAATCGAACAGGGCAGTAGTCCAAAGGTGGATGGAAAGCCAATGATTCAAAGAGCTAGAGCTCCCGTTTCACCAGCCCACAAAACTAACCTCTTACCATTCCCCTTTGCTGAACTTTTTCACTGTTTCAGTAACACAAAGAACAGACCAGCATACTTGCTTATACAATTTCCTCCAACTGTCCACACCAAACTACTGGCACAATACACACCACACCTCACATTAAAATTTGAAAAAAAAAAAAAAAAAAGACACATCAACACCCAGCCTTAGAGTCTCCGAGGAGTGAGGCATAAATGACCCCACCATCCGCCCCTCTCCCAGTGACAGCCAAGGGAATTGCTTTGAACCACTGTCTGACTCACTTCTACATTTTTTTTGTCATTCACATCCTTTCCTCTAATTTCTAATTTGTTGAACACAACCTCTCTCCCTTTAAACATCATCTTCTCTTCCTTACTGAAACTTGATGTCTGAGGTGAATGATAGCAAACCCTTCTATGTATCCTCCTAATTTCTCTATACTCACCTCAAGGCAAAAGGTGGCTGTTGTGCATATGTAAGCAACAACATATCTTGCTCTCGTGTTCCTAGACTTGAATCTTCTGAATTCTCTACTCTCTGACTTCACTTATTCTGTCATTCTCTGACTAAATATATTTGTGCTGTTTACCTGTCTCCTAATTCTACTGACTATGATAAATCCTTTGACTGTCTTACTTCAAAGATGGAACACATTCGCACAATTTCTCCTTTCTCTGAAATCTCCATTGTAGGAGATTTCAATGTTCACCACCACCTTTGACTCTCTTCTCCTTTCATTAGTCCACCTGGTGAACAAGTCTACATCTTCTCTGACCTTGATGACATAAAGTAGCTTGCTCAATACCCAATTCGTATTCCTGACTGCCATGGAGAGAGTTATAACATACCTGACCTTAACCTGTCCTATCACTCCAGTAACTCCTTTGGACCCTCACAAGGAGCGGTATCTTTGGCACTGTGGAGCTGCTGATTGGCAGGCCCTTAAGCAGTACTTCTTTGATTTTCCCTTAAATGGTTATGGCTTCCATGCCCGTGATCCATCTGATTACGACTTGCACAATGTGGAGGTTATTCACTTGGGCATGAAAGCATACATTCTTTTCTTATCCTGTGACTATTGGGAGAAAAATCTGATTTAATCACACTTGTTCTAATGCTGTCTACAATAAGAAGAGTGCCTTCAAAAGGTACCAGAGCCAACCCGCTCCTTTGCTCGTGTAAAAATAATTTCATTCATACTAAATACTCTGAACTCTCCATATCAAATTCTTCCTGCGTCTTCCGGCATCTTGTCAATATCCTTTCTAACAACTTTATTTCATCATCCTTTCCTCCTCTTGTTTGCTCTGATAACTCTGTAGCTATTTCTTCTACTGATAAAACAGAACTCTTCACTCAGACTCTCCATTCCAATATCCCCTTTCGATGATTCTGGGGCTATTCCTCCATCACCTCCCTTCCTCTGACTTCCTCATGGCTGCCATTAAAATTTCTTCAGATGATGTGTTTTCTGAAATAACTGGCCTCAATGCTAACAAGGCATATGGGCCTGATGGTGTCCCTCCTATTGTCCTCAAGAGTTGTGCTTCTGTGCTAACTCTCTGCCTAGGTAAACACTTTCATCTATGCCTTTCAACTTGCATATTTCCTTTTTACTGGAAATTCGCTTTCATTCAGGCTGTCCCAGAGAAAGGTGACCATTTCCAGCCCTCTGAGTTGTTGAATCTAGTCTTTACAAACTAATTTTAAAACACGTTTCCAATCATAACCTTCTTTATGATTGCTAGTATGGGTCCCGTCAAGGACGCACCACTGGTGATCTCACATTCCTTTCAGACTCCTGGTCATCGTCTTTCCGGAACTTTGAAGAAAGCTTTGCCATTGCACTTGACATCTCAAAGGATTTCTGTTCTGATGCAAATCATTTATTTCCAAACTGCCCTCTTATGGTTTCTATCCTTCTGTGCCTTCATCTCTTGCTTCCTTTCTTGTCGTTCTATAGCTACTGTTGTAGACGGCCACTGTTCTTCTCCTAGAGCTATCAATAGTGGTGTTTCTCAGAGCTCAGTTCTATAACCAACACTCTTCTTTCTATTCGTCAGTGACCTTCTAAGCTGAACACCTAACTTCCACTCAAACACTGATGACTCCACCCTTCACCTTTCCATCCACTTCCTACTGCATCCATCTCTGCAGTTACTTCAACAGACAAGGTATGAGACGATGGTAAACTTAATGTCTGGCTTGGATCTGACTGGGGTAAAATTAATCTTGTTATTTTTAATGCATCAACAATGCAGTCCTTACATCTTTCAACTCATCAATATTTGCCACAGGAATCCTCAAAATTTTTCACAATACCCAACTCAATCTTCCATCATCTTTGAACATACTTGGGATTTCATTCTCTCGGAACTAATCTTGGAAATATCATAATACCTCTCCTATAAAATCTGCTTCCAAGAGATTAGGAAAGCTAAGCCGACTTAGTGCCTTCTTTACCCCTTCATAGTTGCTGACTTTATACACGGGTTTTATTTACCCCTGTGTGAAGTACAACTTATGTACGTGGAGGCTCCCCACGTACAGTAGTTGTCAATAAGGTTGGAATGAAGGCTTTTTGTCTCATTAGCTCTCCTTCTCTTACTGGATCCCTTCAACCTGCATCTAATTGCTGCACTGTTGCATCTTTATCTCTTTTCAATTGCTGCTTCAATAGTCACGGCTCCTGTAACCTGCCCCATCCCGACAGATTTCTCACCAATTCCCTGAATCCCAGCAGATTTTCGTTTTTTTTTTTTTTTTAGCTAAAACCTCCACTTTCTATGAGAAACATCGAAAATTCAGAGTGAAAGTGCTCATTTGACTTTAGAAATGCCGGTACAGGTGACTGTATCCTCACCTTGGTATCATGTTCTTTTCTATGGGAGGGGTAACTATTCCAAACCACTCAGAATAGGTAGGTATGTATTTATTTGGTATGAATTTATATGTACTGCAAGAGCATATGTTTTCACACAGTAAGTAGGTGATATAAGTGTTGTTTCACTTACCATACACATCAACATACCGCACCCTGTTTGGCGACGTTACCTCCTCATCACGCCTGCATGTTTCCTCCTCTAACACCATGTAAACTTTGTCCTCCACAGTGTCATCAATTGGGGAATCACTCTCGTCTTGAATTTCGTACTGTGGTGCGACATGGCTTTACTGGCCAGGTCAATGGCAAAAGGTGAGTTGCCGTGAAATGGAGAATACCGAAGCTCCCCCTCAACCTTAACTGGGCAAGACACCCACCCTAGGAGGAGATACCCAGGAAGCGGAAATGAGCGGTGTGAGCTCCAGACAAGACGGGCGCTCTCCCGTGCGCCCCCCCCCCCTCGAGTTCAGGTAACTCACCGTGCAGGTAGCAGCCGAGGTGAATTACACCTCCGCCGTACCAGTCATCGACAGGTTCAGGGTGGGGCTACTCCAGTAGCCCCAGACAGCATTCCGGAGTCAGCCACCAGTTGCCCACCTGCGCTTCCCTCCCTCAACCATACCGCGTGACAGCCACCTTGCCGCATGCGAGAGGAGACGGCCACCTTATCGCCTTCTCTATAACTTCATAGAAGGAGGTATAGTGGTGGCCACCTTGCCGCACTTACGCACACCGGGTGACTGCCACCTATCTGCAAACGGGGAGACAGACACCAGGCGACTCGTCACCGCCGCATACCTGGGATGCAACAAGGAAACCTGGGAGCAACATAATTATTTTTAATTCCCTGGTCAGGATTCTCTCTAGCACTGTCAGGGAGCACTTTACAATCCATGACCCTATGGGAAATTTGGAGCTAGATATCCAGCTGGTACGTCACCTCCTGGCTACCTGTACTACCCCTCAGCAGATTGGTGCGATAAGCAGATTCCCTACGCAAAAACCAGCACCAACACACCCCCTTCGCCAACCCCCAGTCCAGCCAAGCCCTACAACAATGCCCTCCATCCCCAAGCCCCAACTTTCATGCAAGTGTCCTGACACAAATGACACCAATTTTTTTGGGTATGTGTCCAACTCTGGGCATAGGCTTCACAGCCTGCTATCAAGGCCCAGCAGTCCTACATACCGTACACCTCTACATGTCGCCACTTCGGCGCTAACACTCACCGTCCATATTGAATACATGCTAGGGCTGTCTCATACAGGACTGGTGTACTGGTATTAGTGGGTGTATTTTTATGACATGTCGGCGGGTCTTCTGGAAGATCAGTAATGCCTGACTTAATGAAATTCAAATCCTTAAACTGTTCCCTGCCCCAGCGGGGATTTGAACCTGCGTCCATTAGGACCGCAGGCCACCTCTCTACCGATTGAGCCACTGCCTCGGATCTCCATCAACCCCTGGGAGTTCACTGCATGTAGTAACAAATGCCCCCTCCACGACATCATGGAACAGCTGAAAGCAGCTCAGCGGATATTCACCATGCCAGGACGCCGTAAGATTTCGGTCCTGGAGGATCAGGGCACTGAGGGCGACACCACCACAGACAACCACTTAGACCCCAGGGTAACGGAGCCCAAGGGCAACGATACACCACAGCAGCTGGATCTTTAGGACCACCCCCGCACCTTCCCACGGTGGCGGGGGCCACCTCACTGAAATTCCGCCCCCCAGTCTACAACAAGATGAGACTGAATGGGGTAAAGGCAAGGTTGCTAGTCGATATGGAAGCGCTAGATCTTGCCTATACAATAATTTCTACTCCAGTCACAGTTCGACCCTTGGCCCGCTTTTCCCCACCTCAGCTAACCTTGTGGACATGGGAGATGGCCCCCTGCCCATACATGGGGAAATGCAGGCCCAACGCGCAGACATGCACCAAAACGTCTCTGCGTTACACCCTTTCATCATCTTTGACTCCTCTTGTTGTGTGTCCGACGGATACCTGGGGCTGGATCTTCTTCAAAAGCTCCGGACAATCATTGACTGCCACGGGCGGTGACTCCAGTTCAACAAACCTCCGGACTCCAGCCCCCAGCCCATCTGCACATTCACGCCACACCCCCATCCACCCCCGGTCCACACTCCTTGCCCGCTGGGGTTCCTGACCCTTTGTTTCTTCCCCCCTCCCCCCCTTTCCTTCCCCACTATCATCGCCTCCACCCTCACAATCTCCCTCATCATGAGGCCTGGCTGCAAATAAAATGGCCGTCAGGAACCCCCATCCTTTTTCTCCCCCTCCTTGCCACCCGGAACCCTCTCCTCCTGCTTACTCCGCCCCACCTTCCTCCCCCCCCCCACTGCGATACGGTGCGCGTCGCTAACCTCTCCACCACCCCACTTACCTTATGGCCAGTCGTAGGAGAAATGGAGGAGGGCGAGCCCTGCACACCCCCTCGCACCCTTGCCCTACTTCCCCCCTACCCCCCATCTCTCTCATCACCAAACAGACAGCCTATTCCACCTACTCCTGGACTTTCAGGACCTATTCGTGTCAGGACCAACTGATATAGGCCACATTGCCATCCTGGCCCACGAGATCCACACTGAAGGACCACCAATTCGTCAGCCATCTCGGCGAAAAAAAAAAAAAACACCAGCGAGCTGAGGAGGACAAGCAGGTCCAGGACATGTTAGATGCCAGCGTCATCTCACCCTCCACCAGCCCGTGGTCCTCCCCCGTCATACTAGTGGAAAAGAAGGACGGGTCAATGAGATTTTGTATGGACTACAGACTCCTCAACGACGTTATCGCCAAAGATGCCACACCCCTGCCACGTATAGATGACTCCCTTGACTCCCTGTATGGAGCATCGTGGTTTTCCACCTTGGACCTCCAGTCAAGGTATTGGCAGGTTCCAGTACACCCCACCGACAGAGAGAAAACCGCCTTTTCCACCAGCAACGGGAGACATTACGATTTTAACGTCCTGCCCTTCAGACTTTGCAATGCCCCTGCCACATTCTCGTGTCATATGGAGTCCGTCCATAGTGGTCTCACATGGGAAACTTATCTGGCCTACTTAGATGACGTCATTGTTTTTAGGAGGACCTGGGCCGACCACCTCCACCGCCTCAAGCAGCTCTTCCAATGGATCAGGCAGGCCGGGTTAAAACTTAAACCGTCTAGGTGCGTCCTGGCCACACACTCTGTTGCCTTACTGGGACAAATTATCTCCCAGGAAGGGATTGCTCCCAATCCAGACAAGCTCCGTGCCATCACGGACCTCCCACTACCAAGGAACGTATCAGAAGTCTGAGCTTTCCTGGACTAACCTCCTATTACAGGACGTTTGTAAAAGGCTTTGCCGACATCGCAAAGTCCCTCCATGACCTGACTAAGAAAGGACAGCCCTTTTCATGGACAGAGGACAGGGTCACCACCTTCAACACCTTGAAGAACAAACTGATAACAGCCCCTGTTGTTGCCTTCCCAGATTACACCTGCCGTATCGCCTATACACGGACGTATCACTCATTGCGATCAGCGCCATCTTAGCACAGGTACAAGAAGGATGAGAGCACATTATCACATGTGCCAGCCGATCCCTCCACCAGGCAGAAAAGAACTACACTGCCACCAAGCGTGAGTGCCTCGGAATAATCTGGGCCTAGGAACACTTCCGGGCCTACCTATCTGGCACTAAGGTCACCATCATCACCAATCATCAGTCGTTCCAATGGCTCCGACAATCGAACACCCAAAATTCACAACTCATCAGATGGAGGGAGACCTTAGAAGATTTCCACTACGAGATCTCCTATCGCCCCAGGAAACTCCACACAAAGGCTGACACCCTGTCCCAGCTCCCTATCCAAACCATCCACCCTGCGTCCGAACTAGTTCAACAATGGCAGGATAGAGATCGACCAGACTGGATATCAGCCCACATCTTTTCCAAACTTAACCAACAAAGTGATCACCTCTTCACACAAATGGGCCACATCGTACTCGATCCCGCTACTGCCCTGGACACCTTGACCCATCTCCATTCAGACAACGGGATCCACCTGGGCACAAAAAAATTACTCCAGGTGTTTTGAGACATCGACTGGACAGCAAGCCCCTCCACCTGTGCCCTTGGAGGACATCACCCGCACTTTCGGTCCCACTGGCATGATCACGGCTCATAAACCCTGGCAAATCTTGGCCATGGACGTAGTATGCCCCTTATCGCCGAAAGCCAGCTACCGTTACATAATCACTTTCGTAGACAGCTACTCCAAGTTCCTCATCACCTGTCCAGCTAAGGAACACCACGCTGTGGCAGTACCTGAAGCCGTCGTTTGCCATGTCTTCCCCTATTTCAGTATCCCACAAGTGCTACATTCCGATAATGCGCCGGAATTCACCGGGAAAGTAAGGCAAGAACTCGCCACTCTTTTTGGATACCAAATCTCCCACTCCTCTCTCTACTGGCCCCAAGGAAATGGCATATGTGAAAGGAGCCATCACACCCTTTTAAATCAGGTGCGCACCCAAATAGAGGAGACTCAAAATAAAGACTGGCCCCCCAACGTAAAGATCGTGCAGTGGGGACGAAATACCTGCCCTAGAGATGACGGCATCTCCCCCCACGAGCGTGTTTTCGGTGAAGCCCCGCTTCTCCTTCCCCTCAGACAGCACCTCAAACCACCGACCAAGTTCCCAGTGTCCGATCCCTTACACCACCTAAAAAGCAGGTTACACCACTTGCAAAAGCAACAAGGTCTCAAGCCGGACACCAACCCCACCAATCCTTACAAGCCTGGAGATACAGTTATGGTGGCCCGACTACCAACCCCACCCAAACTAGCCCCTCGATTCACGGGCCCCTACACCATTACTCACATCCCCAATCCGTATCAAGCCACAATTGAATACCATAATACCCCGCGCACATACCATAACAGACACATCAGACCATACACCCCGAACAAAACGCCGCCCACTCCGCCACCTACGTCCCCCAGCCCCACCACTACATCCTCCCCCTCCACCCCAACCTCTCCCTCCGATTGCTATTCCCTATACCTTACTCCCTCCCCCTCCTCCGCCTCATCTCCCATCCCCTCCTCCTCACCTGCTGCCTCCTCACTCCACTCATCCCCCCTCACCTCCACCTCCCCCAACACTGCATCACCTCACTCGCACGCTCATGCTACCATTCCCGAGTCGCACAGCACACCGCATTCCACAAACCTTAATTTGCCATCCCTCCTTACACAACCATGTTCAAAGCATCTCGCACCTCCTGCACAAACTGGACCATCCCCTACACGTTTCATTCCACCAGCTAAATCCCTGCCGGCCTCCTCCACCTCACCAATTCCACCTTCCCCACCACCTCCACCAGCAACCACCAACAGAAACTCCACATCCCACACCTCACCATATCCCTCTCCTTCCACACCCAAACTCACCACCTCCACCCAATCTGGGCAAATCTCGCGGCCACCCCAATGATACACCGCCACCCCCTCCCCATCGCCGCCCACCACCCCGACGCCACCAAACACCAACCAGGTGATGCTCCGCATTCACCAGGCTCTGCCAGCAACCCAGCTACCTGCACTCCCAAGGGACATCACCACCGCCAACCACCGGCATTAAAAAGCAGCCCTCCTGTCGGTGGCCAGAATACAGCCACAGTCCACCATCACCACCACACCATCCCCAGCCATGAAGATCTGCTGTGTCACCTGGGCCCCCATCGTGGGCAAGAAAAGACACGTTTGTGGAACATTCCACCTACGGCGCCTCCTCTAGGAATCACCCCAACCCTCCACACTGTTCATCACTTTCACTACAAACCACAAGCCAGACCCCTTCACCACTCACTGGACCTCCCTCTTGCAACACCCCACACCTCAACACACGTCCGCCGCCACCCACACCTACCACCTCTAGGCACGGGGACGTGACTTTTTGCCCACCGACGGTGGTGAAATGCAGAATACCGAAGCTCCCCCTCAGCCTTACCTGGGCAAGATGCTCATCCCAGGAGGAGATACCCAGGAAATGAGCGGTGCGAGCTCCAGACAACACAGGCGCGCCTGTACCTCTCCCGTGCACCCCTCTTGTGCTCAGGTAACTCACCGTGCAGGTGGCAGCCCAGGTGAATTACAGCTCCACTGTACCAGCCATCGATAGGTTCAGGGTGGGGCTACTCCAATAGCGTCAGACAGCATTCTGGAATTGGCCACAAGCCGCCCACTTTCTGCTTCCCTCCCTCAGCTATACTGGATGACGGCCACCTTGCTATGCGGGGAGGAGACGGCCACCTTGCAGCCCTCGCTATAACTCCACAAAAGAAGGTAGAGTGATGTCCACCTTGCCGCACCATCTCACACCGGGCGACGGCCACCTAGCCGCACGCAGGGAGGAGACGGACACTAGCCGCCCTCGCTCTAACTCCACAAAAGAAGGAAAGGTGATGGCCACCTCGCTGCACCTAGGAGATGGCCACCTTGCCATTCTACAAAAAGAAAGGGTCATGGCATGTGCCCTCACTCTCTCTCCCCACAGGGACATCCTCACCCTTGACCAGCAGTTGGAGGAGGCCTGGAAAGGACCCCTGGTGTCTGGAGTCCTAGCTCTCTCCCTCGACCACCGGCAGCTCCAGCCCCTGTCGGACTCTGCCACCCCAAGCTGTCGCACACCATACCTGAAGGAGGCTCAGCAGCAAGACTGCAGCCCTAGGACCAGCTGAGACGTCCCTAAGATCCCGGGACAAAACCTCCCCAGCCCCACATGACGGCTTCTGTGTAAGTGTAGGCAAGTGCGCCTGCTGACCCTGTTCGGGCCCAGCCCCTAAGCCCCCCCCCCCCCCCCCCCCCCCCCCCCCCCATTCATGTGGAAGGGACCACCTTCTCCTACATGGCCCTCTGACAACTCCCGGATGAGACTCTATGGGTCGGCCTCCCGGCACAGCTGTAGATATTATATAGGCATTAGTAGATATCTCATAAACACAAGATACAGGATGTAGTGTCTGATTTCACATGATATCTGTACACAGTCTGTTGTCCCAGACAATCAAGAATAAACATACGATGTTTCTCAAAATATTCTCATAGTCCAAACAACCAAGAAACTTATGATGTATTCAAACACGTGGAAGCCCACAGGAGCTCGATTAGACACTACTACCTTACCAAACATCCTCTCCTACCTGTATATAATGGCAGAGAGAATCCCTTCACATCAGAAAGGGATAGTGAATTCCCGAGAGCACAATTAGGGCAGAGTAAGGAGAAAGGGGAGACTGGCCAACACGTAAATCGCTATCAAGATATCTGTACAATAAAACTCAGTAACCCAAAGAGTGCTGTAACTCACCTCGTTGATAATACGTCTCACGACTTTATTCTGGTTGTATTAAATAATCCATAATCGACTTCCCTACAAGTGCCTCCGACCACGCTGTCGAGATTGGTGGCAGCAGTGGGATTCGAACCCATGTCTCCGAAGAGACTGGTGTGCAACGGTAACCACAAACCCACTACGACCACTTAGCAGCGGGAACCACAAACCCACTACGACCACTTAGCAGCAGTAACCACAGACCCACTACGACCACTTAGCAGCAGTAAACAAAGCCGATTAACGTCTCAACCAAAGCACTCAAACAAACTTAACGTCTCGCTCCTAACCACCTCAACTCCACGATTTACGAGAAACAATAGTGCGTCTAGCAACAACTCAGCAAGTCTGCAAGTTAATCACAACGACTAAGGAAAATCA
>JAGKTI010007676.1:0-24567 GCA_018397915.1 Birgus latro | reverse complement strand
ACCGCCACCACAATAACCACCATCACTGTCACCACCACCACCACGGTCGTCATCTCCCAAAACCTAATCACAATCACCACTCTCATCATAAGCAATACCATCTCCGCCACCACAACCACAAGCACCATCACCACCAACATTACAACCACAACTACCGCCGATACAAACAGCAACCATCATCACTAGTACCAATATTTCATTCACAACCACCCTCGTCACCACCATAATTTTAGCCACAACCATCAAAGCAACCATGACAACCATAATTACCACCATAACCATAACTACCATCTTCCATACCATCATATATAACAACCACAGCTACCACTACAATGAAGACAACTACCATCATCCCCACCACAACAACCACAATTACCATCATCATAACCACGACCACCATCATAACAGAACATGCCATGAACCGCATCTCAATTACTATAACAACACCTACTATAACAACACCTACCACCACATCAGTCATAACTACCACCATCGCTACAACCACCGCCATAGCAACCACAACCATCACCATAACCATACCTATTATGGTGTCCACCCAGCTACCACCATAACAACCACAGCTACCATAACAGTCATAACCACCACCACCAACAGCAGCAGCCTCAAAACATAGGCCCCTCAAAATAGACCCCAACAGCAATCTAGGCCTATAATACTCACAGATAACTGGCCAATCATCCACCAGCCACTCTATAATCACCTTACCGGCAATTAACTCCAGTACCTGTCCATCTATCCCCCCTTCTCTCTCTCTCTCTCTCTCTCTCTCTCTCTGCTACGATAAATTCCTCCTATCTCCCCAGTGACAGTAATTAATGGACTGATGTTCCTCTAATCACCTCGCTAACTACCTAAGCTACAACCAACCCATCTTCATTTTCCCCATCCATCCTATGCTCCAATCACTCTCCAGATCAGCTGACGAAGATATTGGGGAACTCACGGAGAAATTTGGCAATGCGAGCTTGAACTTGGACGAAACTTGGTCATAATTTTCGGTCGAGACCCGGAGCTTACGTGCTGAAAATTCCAAGCAGAGAAGAAAAAAAAAAGGTGGGGAGAAAAATGAGGAAATACGCAAGGCAGTCTTTTGTTATTACCTTCAGTGCAATACTTTTATTCAGTTTTGGGTTTTGCTATACGATTTTATCAAACTTGGGAGAACACCTTAGTAGTGAAGGGATTAATGAAGGCTGTATTAAAACTCCTCCAGTTCGAAACGGCTTGCCGAATACCATCACCAGTACAATCATCTGCAGGGAAAGATTCGAGATGAAAAAGGGCATAGTATCTCTCTCTCTCTCTCTCTCTCTCACTCTCTTCTTCTTCTTCTTCTTTTCTTTGTCCTCCTATTCCTTTTTTCCTCTTCTCCCGGTTCTCTTGTCTCCTCTTCCTCTTCCCTTCCTCTTCCTCATCTCTCTCCCAACCTCTCCTCTCCTTCCCCTCTTACTTCACCTCAGCGTTTCTTCTCTCCCTTCCATTTCTCTCCCTTGCCATTCTTCTTCCAATACGATCCATGTCATCCGTGTGTTCGCCGTTGTCTTGTTTCCCCCTTTTTCGCCCTCTTTCTTTTATATATCGTTTTCGCTCTCTTCCCTTTTCTCCTTGCTTCCTGTAAATCTTCTTCCCCTCTCTTCCATTTTTCTTCCTTTCTTTACCGTCTACCATCATTTCTCCCTTTGTGTAATATCCTTTTCTTATTCTTCTTTGTTCCCTCATATCGTCTCACAATCATTTCATATCTTTTGTCTCTCCCCCTTTTGTTTTCTCTCATGCTTTTTTCTTACGCCATCTTATCATCCCCCCTTTCTTATCTCTTTCTGTGTGACCACGTTTTTCGTCCTGTATTTTTACTTTGACCAAACGATCATATTTAGCTCTTGAGAGACATTTTAAAGTAGATGGGTTGGATATAGAGCAGTCTCCAGTAACCTCTCCACTAGTAGAAGTCTTACCGAGTGTGAGTAAAAGCTTTTGGTTAATGAAGAGTACATTATCTCAGTGAAAAGGTTAGGCCCACTTCCCTCCTCAATTCTCGTTTCCCTTCCCTCCTGGAGCTCCCTGCTACCCCTTAAATATTTTACTCAGCTTAGGAAAGACCCCTGTAATGAAGGGGTTGTATCAAGGCCACATCAAACCTCTCTAGTCCGAAAATTCTTTACTAAGCTAATTAAAACCGTCTGATGGAAGCAAGAATGACGTTTTGACAGCGTCTGGGTAAATTCCTCCACTTCTCTTTCCCCTCTGTCTTCCTTCTCTCCTTGGTCTTTTCACCCATCTTTCGCACTTCTTCTCCTTTCTTTGCCATCTCTTTTTTTTCTCTCTCTCTTCCTTAATTCATCGTGACCTTTTCCACCCATAGTATCTGTCTTCCATTCCTCTTCTCTTCCCTCCTTCGTTTCTCTTCCTATCCTTCTTTTCCACTCATCTCCCTCACTGGTCTTTCTCTTTTATCCCTCTTCTCTCTTCCTCAGTATTCTTCACCTCTTCCTCTTCTCCTTTATTCACTTCTCCTTCCCCTTCCTACCCATTACTCTCTTCATTAATCTTCCTCCTCTTCCTTCCCTTTCTCGCTTCCTTCTTTCCACTACATCACTTCTCTTCACTATCTCTGATTTCTTCGTCTTAATTCTTTCAATTCTTTCTTCTCCTTTCCTCCCTTTCTCTTTTCCTTTTCTCTTCCTTCTACCCTCCTCAGCCCCCTCCCTCCCTCCAATCAAGCCCTCCAAGTACCTCCATCCCCTTGTATGGTCCAATGATCCTCCTCTTCCCTATCATCCTCCCCTATTAGTTTATCCTCCATTTCTATTCATGTTTTATTTTCTCCTCTTTTCGTTCCTTTTATTCCTTGTTCTCGTGACTCGTCTCTCTTTTCTCCATTTCTTCTCTTGTTACATTTTCCTCCTCATTTTTTCCCGTTCCCCCACGTCTGTTTCCTCTTCTCCATCTCCTCCTCTTCCCCCTTCCCTGGTCTTCCTTGTTTCCCCTTTCTCTTTCTCAAAACCTCTTCTTTTTTCCCCTGTTATCTTCCTCGTCTCTTTTCCTCATCTTTCCCCTTCTCTCTCTCTCTCTCTCTCTCTCTTTCTCTGGTTTTTCTTTCTCATCCTTACCTACTCTGTCTTCTTCAACCTGACGTCTTTTCCCCTTCCCTCTTCCTGGTCTCTCTCATCTCACACCAACAGACCTTCTCAACCCTCCTTTCTCTCTTCCTCAATCTCCCATTCCCATCTTCCTCACCTCTCCCCCCCCCCCTCTTGCACTTCCTCTCCTTGCTCCTGTATTCCTCCCTCCCTCTTCTTCATCTTTCCCCCCTCCTCTTTTTCTAGGTCTTAATCTTCCTCCTTCCTCATCTCTCCTTATCTTCTCTTCCTCAGTCCTATTCCTTATCCTTACTCATCTCTCATAAGCTCCCTTCCTCGGCTTCCTCC
The DNA here is from genome assembly GCA_018397915.1 of Birgus latro. Lineage (NCBI taxonomy): Eukaryota > Metazoa > Arthropoda > Malacostraca > Decapoda > Coenobitidae > Birgus > Birgus latro. The sequence continues at coordinate 21,118 of JAGKTI010007676.1, read as the reverse complement.
CTCCTCTTCCCCAGTCTCCCCCTCCAATATTCGCCCTGTTTCCAAGCCCTCGAAGTACTTTTAGCCCCTCATACGGTTCACTGATCCCTTCCCCCACCACTCCACCAGCACCACAACCCCCACCCACCCTTACACACACACACACACACACACACACACACACACACACACTGCCCGCAGTGGAAAAACACTGGGGGGACTTTTGTCGTTCTCAGGAGGGGAAACGGGAACTAGAAAAGGGGCGGGAGGAGGGAGATATGGAGAGAGAATATAAAAGAAATATCAAGGGGAGGGAGGGAGGGATATGGAGGAATATGAGATGAAGGTTGAAGAGGGATATGGAGGGAAGAGAGAGAGAGGTATGTGGAGGAATATGAGAGGAATGTTGACCAGGGATATAGAGGAAAAAGGGGAAGGGCTACGAGGAGATGTAGGGGAACAGAGAGAGAATAATTACAGTAGGAAGAGAAGGAGGGTGTGCTGGGGTGCTGGGAAAGGGAAGAGGCTAAGCTCGGTGCTAGGAATGAAGTGGAAGATATGTGCTGGGAGGGCTGAGAGGGCTGGGAGGGGCTAGGACTAGGCTAGGAGAATGGGAAGCGAGATACGGGCACGTATTGTCTTTGGCTTAGGTGGGTTTCTAGCATCTCTTCCTGAGCAGTTCTCTTTGTGATATTTACCTTCATATTCTCTTGAACTTTTCATTTAATTTCAGAAACAGGCTACAAAAACAACTTAACATTGATCCGTAACAAGCTGTATATCGAGATAAGTCGCTAAGGGTGAGGTGCTAGAAAGCACAGGAGCAAAAGTGTTAGCCAGGAAAAGGTGAGAATGGAAAAGAGTGGCCAGGAAAAGACGGGAAAAGCTGAACTGAGCTAGTGACGGATGAGAATAGATAGAATGTGGGAGACAGCTGGGAGTAGATAAAAGGTGGAAGACAGCTGGAAGAGGAGTTGAGAAAAGGTGTGAGACAGCTAAAAGTGTACATTAAAGCTGGGAGAAAGCTAGGTGGATACTAAACTGGTAGGTAGTGAGAGTAAGGCGTGGGAAGAGCTAGAGAAGAGCGGGTAAGGTTGTGGGAGAGAGCAGGTAGGGAAGAGTGGGGGAGTATGGGACTGGCTGATGAAAGGTGGAGGAGGGGAAATAAAAGACGACAGAGAGCTGGAAAGATAGTGCCCTGGTAAGACTGAATTTGATGAGGAGGAGATGAAAGTTGGCAGACGGTTGGGAGAAACACTAGCTTAGCAGATACTGAGAAAGAAATACACAGGGGAACCTAGAGGAACGAGTCAGTAGGTGGCGGGAGATGATACTGGATGGCATGGATGGGCTGCGGGAGAGGCCTGAAGTGGGATAGCAGACTAAGAAGGGACTGTGGGAATGTTGGATATGGGGGTGGGGATATAGAGAGAAGATTAAATGCTATGAATAGCCTATGAAATATCTGGAGAAGGCATGTATAATGAAACATGGCTGTGGGGGTAGTGGGAGAGGCTGGTATGCTGATGGAGGGATGGGGAGGAAGAGGACGAAAAGGGGGTGTATCTGATAAATAGTTGTGTAAGCAGTGGGGGAGGGCCGAAGGATACGTGGAATCTAAGAACGGGATATGGTAGCACTGGGAAAGAACCGAAACGGGGGTGAGCGCTGTGAGAGGTCAGTGGCAGGGATGAGAAAGGGTTGAGGGAAGACTGAGAGAGGGGTGGGAAATTGCTGAGAGAAAGGTAGAAAAGGGTGGGGAAAGATGTGGGAGGAATGGAAAGCTGGGATAGGTGGGAAAGGGTTGAGGGCTAAGGAAGGTTTGGAAGGGGGACATGAACAGGGTGGAAAAGTGGGAAGGATAAACAAGGGATCAAAGAGGGCCATGCAAGGGGTAGGAGGGTTGGTACTGGGACTGAAGAAGGCTAGGAGGTGACTGGGAGAGTGCCGTGGGAAGGCTGGGAGAAGCTGGAGATGGAATGAGGCCGAGATGAGGCTGGGTTGGGTGGAAGTGACATCCTTGGCATTGACGGATGTGGGGAGGGACGGGTGTGACGGAGCAGCACGACACACTCCACCACACCACACCACACCCCTCCACACCACAGTCACCCACACCAGTCTCACCACACCACACTCACTTCACCACACCAAGCCACGTTCACCCAACCACATCAGACCACACTACACTACACTCATTGCATCACACCACACTCACTCATTCTGCTACACTACATGTCACTCACTTTACCACACCACACTGCACCACACTCACTCCACCACACCACACTGCACCACACCACATCACACTAACTCCATCACACCACACTCACTCCGCCATACCACACCAAACACACCACACCACACCACACCACCCTCACTCCACCACACCACACCAAACACACCACACCACACCATACCACACCACACCAAACACACCATACCACACCACACCAAACACCACACCACACTAAACCACCCTCACTCCACCACACCACACCAANTGAAATACAACGGTGTGGCAGCAGCAGTAATGAAATACAACGGTGTGGCAGCAGCAGTAATGAAATACAACGGTGTGGCAGCAGCAGTAATGAAATACAACGGTGTGGCAGCAGCAGTAATGAAATACAACGGTGTGGCAGCAGCAGTAATGAAATACAACGGTGTGGCAGCAGCAGTAATGAAATACAACGGTGTGGCAGCAGCAGTAATGAAATACAACGGTGTGGCAGCAGCAGTAATGAAATACAACGGTGTGGCAGCAGCAGTAATGAAATACAACGGTGTGGCAGCAGCAGTAATGAAATACAACGGTGTGGCAGCAGCAGTAATGAAATATAAAAGACGTCACCACAGTAATGATGCTGCTGGTGATGGCTGCTGGACCGTCCAGTACTAGATGTTCCCTAAGCTGAATAAATCGTACTGAGACATCATACAGGATAGAATGGGGGAATTTGTAATCACCCTCTTCTGTACAATATCTTCCACACTCTAAATTATATCGTTAAGGAAAAATCAGATCAAAGCAAGAAGATGTCATCATACTCAAAAGGTTTTTTGACACTGCCTCTGATTTCCTTCACTTAAGGAGTTCCTTCTAAGGCTGAAGAAAATCATCAGGAGGACTCAAGAGTAAAGAGAAAAAGACGCGACTGTACTGGAAGAGTTAAGAGAATTTGTTGGAAACTCCTTCACTACGAGAAGCACTTCACAAATCCTGTATAAGAAAAATAATACGTGGTACTGACAAGCTTCATGAACAATGTGTCCACGTTATACACAGCGAGAAATCTCCCGAAGCTGCGTAAACTGTCTGACAGTATAAAGAACAAAATAATGAGATCATAATGCTGTCATCATTCTGAAGAAGTTAACCACTCCGTTACAATGTCGTCTCATTCTAGTCGCTGCCTCCAGACATTGTTACTCAATTTTGGAATGACAGTGGAAAGGCGATTTTTTTTTTTTTTATGTGCCCGACTCTGGTCATAAGCGTCACAGCCTGTTCCCAAGGTCCAGTAGTTCTCCTACATACCATACACCTCCACATGTCACCATTGACGCAAACATCCACCGTCCATATTGAATACATGCTAGGGCTGTCTCATACAGGACTGGTGTATTGTTATTATCTGAGGTATTTTTACTACAAGTCGGTGGGTCTTCTGGTAGGTCAGTAAAGTCTGCTTTAACGAAATTGAAATCCATAAACTGTTCACTACACCAGCCGGGATCGAACCTTGGTCCATTAGGAATGCAGGCAACCTCTCTATCGACTCAGCCATCGCCCCTTCCGAACTTGAAAAGCCTTTCTTAATATGAACGAAATCATCAGTAGATAGAATGAATTTAAAAATACGTCATCGTAGTAAAGGGGTGAAGAACACAATGCAAAATTCCCTTCATAAATTGCAGGGTTGCTGAGCAGATATTGCAGTGTTTTTTCTTTATTTGTTAATATATTTTGATGGCTGCCTTCGTACCACTCTCTCTTCCTGCCGTTCCTTACTCCCTTTATTTCCTTCCTGCTTGCCTTTATCCCTTTCTTTTTTTGCCTTCCTCCTGTTCTTCTCTGACTTCCTTCTTTCCTTCCCTTCGTGCTTTCCCCCCTGTGTTTCATTCCTTCTTTTTTTCCTCATTTTTTTGTCATCACCCTTTATTTCCTTCCACCCAGCCTTCCTCAGTTTTTTCCTTCCTTCCCCCCTCACTTCCCTCCTTTTTCACTTCTTAATGCCTTCCCTCTTCTCCTCCAGCGGCAATGATCCTCGCTCTAATGCCACAAGGATTAGTTTCACCGAGCAATCAATTCTTTCTTTGTTTCCCTCCTTATTCCTCTCATCTCTTTCTTCATTTCAGCCCTCCTTCCTGTCTCGTTTCCTTCTGTGTATGCATGACAGCTTCCTGATATGGTGTGTGAATCTTACCAATTTTATGTAACAGAAAACAAAATGATGATGATGATGATGATGATGATGTTTCCAGCACTCTTTTCGGCACATTCCGTGACTTGAAGACTCCCTTAGCCCCTTCAGGAGGTATCTGCCAACCTGAGTAAAGTCGCCTGGCGTTATCCAGAAAAAAAAAATAACAAGTATGTGAAGAGGTTATCAGGGACTTTTTCTAACACTTTAAATCTAAAAGGTCTTTTCTAACCTGAATAAGTTTCTTTGACATTAGCCAAAATGATATATACCTTAAAAAAAATAAATAAATAAATAAAGATGAAGCGTTTGGCTGGGCTGTTTGCGAGAAGACAGATAAACAACACAGCACTGGAGGTGAAGGGTTTGCTGGCAATGTCTGAAACTGTCATCAGCCAGAGGATCAATACCTCCACTCCCCTCCCCTCTCGCAGTTCTATATTAAGCCCCCAAACTCATTTCCTTCACTTCCCGGCTCAGGTCCAGTGCAGTACCAAAATAGCGAAGACTCCACAACCTCAGCCGGCGGGGGTCGAACTCTGCCCCTCCCATCCTCCCCTCTTGCCTCACCTTCTCTCCCCTCTGTTCCCTCCACTCCCCTTCCCTCCCCTTCCCTCGCCTTCCTGGGGCGGAGATGAGGCAAGCAGGCCAACCAGGTGGTATGGGGGAAGATGAGGAGGAAATGGGGAGAGAGTGCGGAAACGCAGGAAGATGAGGAAGAAATGGGGAGAACTGTTAGCATATGGGGAACATGTGGAGATGAGGAATGTGGAGAGAAGATGGGGTTAGGGTAGCGGGGATAGGGGAAGACGAGGAAGAAATGGATAGAGGATGGAGAGAGATAATGAGAAAATTGGGAGAAAGCTGTGTGGATGTTGAGAGACTGGAGAGATATAGAGTTACATGTAAGGGAGGTGGGGAGAAATAATGTGGGGGGGAATAAGAAAAGAAAGGACGAGAGGAAGTTAGGAGGCGGGGATGAGGAGGAAAAGGCGATGAGAGAGTGAGAAGGAAGGAAATAGGAGATAATGAGAAATGGGGAGAAGGAAGTAGGGAGAAAAATAGAATGACAGTGTGAGGAGGCAGTAGGCAGTGGTGAGGATTTGGTCGTTCTTGGTGTGGATATAACTCTGTCCGTAGCAAGACTAATATACACAACTCGTCAGGGATTACAAAGCTGTGTCGTCTTTCAGTTACAGTGTTTCTGTCTGGAATGAGGTAAATCTCTCAGGAGCAGCCAAAATAAAATATATGAAAATGTAGTTATATTTTACGAGTTGGCCTCTTTAATCCGATGATGTATTTTTAATTTTATTCTTGTTTTCTTCAGCTTCAGTGAGACGTGTCACAGGGAGAGGGTTAAGGAAGGCTATGTCTCACTCCTCCAGTCCAAAAAGCCTTTCCAAAGCTGTATTAAATCGTGTGGAAATAACTAACAGTGGCGTGCTTGGGCTGAAGGGGTCGAAGGCGAAGAAGATATGTGACGACTGTGAAGAGACGGGACAGAGAGTGGTGAGAAAGATCGATGGGTAGACAGAGATGGAGAGGTGGGGGGAAGGTAGAGATGAGGAGGAAGAAAACAGAGAAGGTGGGGAGAAGATGGAGAGAAGATGAGGAGAAATTGAGAAGATGGAGAGGAAGTGGGGAGAAGGTAGAAAGAGAAAATCGAAACAATATGGAGAGAAGATGGAGAGATGATGGACGGGAGATGGAGGGGAGGTAGCGAGAAGGTGGAGAAGAAGAGGAGGTGGAGAGGAAGAGGAGGAGAAAAGATAGAGCTGAGGGGGAAAGAGAATGGAAAAGAGGTGGAGGAGATGGAGAGGAGGAGGAAAGAAGACGGAGAAGAGGTGGAGGAGATGGAGAGTATGGGGAGAGAAGATGAATATGAAGAAAAGAGAATATGGAGAAGAGGTGGAGGAAACCGAGCGGAGGAGGAGAGAATATGGAAAAAAGTGGAGAGATGAAGAGAGGGTGGAGAGGTGTGCAGATGGTGAGAAAAGGGTGGTACAATGGAAGGAAGGAGGGAATGATGAAGAACCAGCACCAAGCCGTAACAAGGCTGGCGTTGGAGTGGCCTTCGAGTGAAAGTGGTGTAAGGCAGAAAAGGGCGACGTCAGTGGGAAGTCCTTACACTGTTCTTGTCATGAAACCAAATGTCTAACATGATGGGAGTAGACGGAAAATAAAGGCCGGCAGAAACAAGGAAATATCCGGGCAAGAGGTAAGACGGAAGAGAAGCAGCGGACAGTAAAGTGAGAAAGATGGCAGACAAAAAGGACCCTTTTCGTCGCCTCATACGACAAGTAGGGATACTAGGGAAGTATCCTTTCTCTCTCTCTCCCTAGGAGGTACAATACATAATTATAATAATAATAATACAGTACTACTACTACTACTATAACTAATAATAATAATAACTAATAATAATAATAAATAACAATAATAATAACAATAATAACAGCAGTCTAATAATAACAATTTCTTTCTGATGACATTTGTGCATTTTATTCATGGCATCTCCAGACAGTTATAAACAGCTTAAGAGAGGCCGTAAACAAGCTACCTGAGATACAGCGTTCCCGGACCCCCCCATAACAAGAGGTTTGCTGTACGGGCAAATTAACAGTTTAAAGAAATAAGAAGCTTCAATCTCTTACTGAACCAGTTTTCGGTCCGTATGAGTCTGGGTTCAGGAGTTGAAGCCTTTGTCATCTTGACTGCCTCACTCAGTCATATAAACCTTGTACGTAGGAAGGCTCGGTTAGATCTGCCTTCACATGACCCTCCAACCTCAGCCTGAGGTAATTATTATTATTATTTTGTAAGTTAAAAAAAATATTCAATATTCTAATTAAAGGAATAAAAAATAATAATAATAAACTCTAACATGGCTCAATGACCAGGGCCTTACGGCTGATGGTCCATAGCCCCCCCCCCCCCAGAAAAAACCCAAAGTGCACGGGTAAGTTCCCCTCCCTCTGCTTATATATGTTGGTAATTTTTCAACATCTAATGTAAAATTAACGTACTGTTTGCTTAGGTCTTTCGTTTCTCTTTTGTTTCGTGTTTGTTCTTTGCTATTCGTTAATACCGGTACCCACCGGTAGTGGGTATTTAAAATCAGTTGGTTTACAACAATGATTCATTCTTTGCTCATTGTCATAATCTGTCTGTGTCCATATCCTTAGTTCTATTCCTATTTATTTTAGTTATTTAGTTTCGTTTCTGTTATTGAAAATATTTGTTAAAGAGGCATCCTACCCTCGCCGAAAGCCGGGCGTGAGAGGCATCCTGGCGTTAGACTGCCTACGTTGACCCAGTCCAGAGTGGAGCTGACCTTTGAGACGTGTTGACCTTAAAGACGTGATGAGAGATCTGTTGTTCTGACCTCAATTGTCTTTGGTCATCTTTGCCCACATGTCAAGTTACCCTTGGCTGCCTACCGACTTAGGAACTGAGTGGAGTGTAGATGAATATGTACAGTATATGTGTGGGTCTTGGCTGGGTCAAAGGAGGCTGTCATTTTCACTTATAATGTATCCCGGTACAGTACTATCTACGTAAATTTTTAAATACATTTGTTTCACGTAGACATTGTTTCCTCCATACCTCTGATTTGGTGAGCCATAGCTGCTATTTTTTTTAAAGCTCAGACTTATGTGAAGGCGAACGATGTAGACTGCAGGCTGAAATTGTTTTCCTATTTGCTATCCTTGTCGTATTCTAGCAGTTTATCACTCTTGTAGAAGCTGCCTAGCGTGGGGACTACAGTAATCACTTCAACTTTGTTCTTATGCTTTTATGATCCTCCATCCGTCCACCATCATCCTTTCAGGGGATAGGGAGGCAGCTGAGGGACGTCTGTATAACCGGGCAGCCACCCCGGTCAGTTACAGTACCTCCGCGTGAAGGCGTCCCTTCCCAGGGCCAGAACCTGGGGTAATCACAGGCGGTGAGGCTGGACCGCCATGGAGGCGCCATCCTTTGCAGTCCCAGGTTCAACTGAAAGTGAACTCACTGGACTGCAGGATCAATTTTACTATTTAGTTTTATTTACACATTTGATGAGAGGTAGTTGACGGACGTTTGTATAAGCAGGCAGCCACACCGGCCATTATCTCGGCGTCACCGCGTGAAGGTGTCCCTCTGCACCACCAGGAGGGGCAGGGGGCCGGGACTGGAACTGGGGCTCACGCCATTAAGTACACGACGCGGCTGATGACACTGCTACAAAACACGCCACCGCCGACACCACTGCCGCCATCTGCACCCAAGGGTACATCTGCGGCAGCTTACCCATCCAGTTCTCCTTCTTCGAGGCATCGGAAGACGAAGAGGAGGAGGAGGTGGAGGAGGAGGAGGAGGTCCTGGGTCTTCTGGTCACGACCCAGCCCTGGTCAGGGGCAGCGCTTCTCTCGATAGCGTAGCGTATCGTGGTTCATCGCTGTCAGCAATCTCGATAACGTGATTTATTGTAGTAATTTATTGTAGTCTAACGTTGTTTATCGTAGATGGGTTCGTTGTTACCGCTGCCCACCAATCTTCATGACGAAATTTATCGTGGTTCACCGCTGTCACCGATCTCGATAGCGTGGTCGTAGGTACTTGTGGAGAAGTCGATTATGGATTATTTAGTACAACCAGAATAAAGTCTATCTATCTATCTATCAATTGCCAGACACCATAATCCCGCAAGGGGTGGCCATTTGACTTTGAGTTATTTATTTTACGGGTAGGGGCACTAACCCTCCACCAACCCACTTGTTGACACGTAGGGAGCACGTATGGTTTGGTTATATGGTTACCACCCAATGTTGTAAATGGTTTCTTGGCTTACAGGAAACCATTTGGCTTGTCACTCAATGTAAAGCCACCTGTAAAGGAAAGAAAAGCAGTAAGAAGTGACAGGAAAGATGAGAGAAATATGAAGACAGGAGGGCAGGCACAGAAAAAGAATGATAGAGGCTAAGGAAGAAGTAGGTAACCAGGATAACTAAATGGGTTACTGAGTTTAATTCACAGTTATCTTGAGTTATTTACAAACGAGCTTAGCGTGACGGCCGGTCTCCCCTTTCTCCTTACTGTGCCCTAATTGTGCTCTCGGGCATGCTCTACCCCCTTTCTGATATGAAGGGCTTCTCTCTGCCATTATATACAGGTGGGAGAGGATGTTTGGTAAGGTAGTAGTGTCTGATAAGTATCCTGTGGACTTCCACGTGTTTGAATACGTCATGAATTTCTTGGTTGTTTGGACTACGAGGATATTTTGAGAAACATTGTATGTTAAGGATTCTTGATAGTCTGGGACAACAGACTGTGTACAGATAACATGTGAAATTAGACACTACTTACTGTGAATTGTCATTCCTAGTGAGAAACTGTGTACGTTACCATCAGACACTACATCCTGTACCTTGTGTTTATGAGATGTATACTAATGCCTATGTAATATCTACACTCTTGCCACCTTGGTCCTGCCCTCGCCTACCGTTGTTCGCCGACCTTCTCTTATCGATCATTTGGCTGTATGTGTACATTTTTTTTCTACTTTAATTTTTTGCCTCAATTCTTTTATTATATTTCTATTTAGTGATATAGATATAAGCGGTAGAAAAGAAATATACAGTACAAATGAGATGGGAGGAGAGGAGGAGAGAGACGAAAAGGAAACGAGAAAGCAGGGAGAAACCAGTGATGAGGTGAGAAAACACAATGGAGAGGGTTTTGTATTGTTTTACAGAAGACGAACAGAGGAAGGAAAAACAAATTAAAGAAAATATAATCCATACACCACATTTCAGGTGTCCTCCGTTCATTAAAAAATCTGTAACAGCTGGATCTGAACAGCCTTAGGTTGAGGTTTGGGAGGAAGCCACTCTGGGGAGGCCAGTTCCAAAGAAATGCAGTTCGGAGAATAAAAGAATTTTAATGAGAACATTTGCAAAATGGCAGTATGACAGTACAGTCATGAGTCCTACTAGATGCCCGTGTAGCACGGTGGAAGGCATGGAGAGGTGGCACAATGGGCGCAACTTCGTCTGAGCATTTGGCATAAAAATATCTGTAAAATAATGCAAGGGAGGCAACATTCTTTATTACCTGAGGGGAAGGTAGTTCATTTGTGATAGCAGGGTTATCAATAATTCTAAAAATCTTGTTCTGAATTTTGTCTAGCTTTTTTTAGTGCTACCTTTCCACATCCATTCCACAAGGGTGGGCAGTATTCCGGCTGAGAGCGTGCACATGACTCATAAATTATAGCTAGCTGCTCGTCAGTGAAGAAGTTACGGACTCTGTACAATAATCCAAGTTTCTTTGTAGCTGTTTTAGCAAGTGATCTAACATGAGAGGTCCAGCTGAGGGTATTGTCGAGTGAAACACCGAGAATTTCAGTACTTCTAGAGACAGGAATATTAGTAGCATTGAAGGTAATGTAGGAATCAGGCAATATCTGTCTATTAGTAAATTGTATATATTTGGCTTTACCAACATTAAATGAGACAATGTTATTTTGTCCCCATTTAGTGATCTTAGATAAGTCTTGAACTGTGAAGTGTCGAGTCATCTGCATATGAGTGAATGGGATTATGAGTGATAGATGAGAAATCATTAATATGAATTAGGAATAGGGTTGGAGACAGAACTGATCCTTGTGGCACGCCGGCTTTAATCGAGTGGATATTGGAATATTCTGTACATACATCATCTACTTTAACTCTTATCTTTCTGTAGTTGAAAGATGAAGAAATCAGTGGAACAAAAGATAATAGGCCATAGCAAGGGAGTTTGAATAGCAGGGAACTGTGCCACACTCTGTCAAAATCTTTAGAAATATCAAGGGCTACTGTATGGGTTTCTCCATGTTGGTCAATTGACTGATGGATGGTGTGAGTCAAGAGACTGGGTGTATCAACAGTGGATCTTTCATGGCATACTGTCTATCACTGATTAAGTTGTTGGGTTCAAGATGTTTAACAATATGCTTATTAATTACAGTCTCATGTACTCTACCAAGAGAAGAGGTGATAGTTATTGGTCTGTAATCAGAGGGGTCAGAGGAACTTCCTTTCTTCGGGTTTGGGTGGATATTGGCTTCTTTCCAAGAATTAGGGAATGAAAAAGTATGGATGCATTTTCTGAATAATTTTGCTAGAACAGGAGCAAGGTTTGGGGAACGCTCTTTTAAAATGATTGGAGGACTTCCATCTACACCTGAAGCTTTGTCGGTTGGTAAATTGTCTAGGATGAATTTTACGTATCTAGTTTTATCGTAAGTAGAGCAATTTCTGGAGAGTCGAGTTGTAGTACAGGGACGTTCTGACCAACCCCCCTCTAGGGCAGAATTTTTGGCATATGTACTAGCAACGATGTTCGCTTCTCCAAGTTGGTCATTTTTAGTGCTTCCATCTGAAGGTTTTAATGATGGATGAGTGATGAATTGTTAAAGTTATTATTGAAAAACTTGCGAGTTGACCAGAATGTGCTATTGCCATTAGGATTATTTAGTGGTTTGGATGCTTGGTTGTGAAGAAAGTTTGAATTAGCAAGATTTATTGCTGTTTTTCCATGGTTTCTAGCATTCTAAATTGATTGAGGTATTCAGATGTATTTTATTTTATTTAAAAGTTATATGCTAAGGACTTTGGGGTCGTTGCTCTGACACATCTGCTGTCTAACCATTTTGTCTGATCTTTTAATAAATTGTTGGCTGGGTATGAACAGTTTCATACCAGCTTGTATTAAGTCATTAATTTGGGACTGGGGAGAACTGATGTCAGTGAAGAAGAAAGACTGCCATGGAATATCAGCAAGATAATTTCTAAATCCATCCCAGTCTGTCCTATCGAAGTGCCATCTGGTCACCCTGACTGGTTCAGAACGGACAAATTGGGGGCAACTGACTAATGAGGCTTTGATGAGATTGTGGGCAGAGTGGTTACAGTACCTTTATCCTGTATTGATCTGGGTTATTTGTCAGGAATAGGTCCAAGAGTTAGGTGCCATGGTCAGGATTATCTGGTATTCTGGTTGGTTGTTTTACCAATTGCGTGAGAGTAAACAATTCAGCAAACAGCTCGAATTCTAGACCAGTATCATCAGTCCTGGCAGTAGGCAATAACCACACAACATTGATAGACACTAAAATCACCTAAATCAGTGATAAGGGTGAGGTTAAAGGAGGTCAACTGTGTGATTATGAAGTCAAATACGCTGGGTTCTGAAGAAGCATTGGGGGAGCGATAAACTATCATATACATTTGGAAAAATTAAGGTAAATTAGTTTGTATAATGGATAAACAAAGTTAGCTGAAGTGCAGTTCAAAACATTTTCAACTGCATGTTCTGATTTGAAATAACAACGGGTGCCACCCTTGTTACGGAAGTTTGTGAGGAGATGGTAACCAGGATAACTAAATGGGAATATGTCAGTAGAGGGAGAGATATGGGTTTCTATGAGGAATAGGGCTAGAGGGAATACAGACTGGAGGAAAAGTGAACAGAATTCAGATTAGTACTTAGACTTCGGATGTTAGTAATATGTAAGGATGAACCCACACTTTCTCTCTGACGAGCACTGGTGTGTGCAATACCTGCTGTCTGCACGGTCGCTTGATTGCAGCCAGAAGGGTCCTGTGCCACAAGACCTAACCCGAGGCAATACTGACTTTGATGATAATGCTGCAGCAGCCATTACTATGAGAGGATGGAAATTGAAGATGTGATTAATGTGCATATAGTGTAGTGAAGACCGTTGGAGGCAGAGGTATTATGAGAGTATACTGGACTACGCTTGTATTAGTGAAAACAATGAAATTTTTCAGCAAAGGGGGATGGTAAGGAACAAGTCCTGAGGGCTGGTGAAACAAGAACTTCAGCTCTCCCTGTCACCAGTTCGCCATCCACCTTAGGAGTACCACCCTGTGTGACTGGTGCTACAGTGTATGAGAGAATATATGAAAGAATAAGAAATGGGAAGGATATATGGGGAGAAGTTGGGAAGGAAGCAGAAAGGATATGTTTTGAAACAGAAGTGAAAAGGATATATAGAGGAAATGTGGAAGAGAAGTGACAAGGATGCAAAGAGAAAAGGAAGAGAAGTGGGGAGGATATCTATCTATTGCCAGACACCTTAATCTCGTAAGGGTTGACCACAAACAAATCGTCTCCATGTCGCCCTATCCCCCTCCATTTCACTGCCCTCCCCCCAGCTCACACATCCCTCTCTCATATACCTCTCCATTCCAATCCTCCATCTCATCCTCGGCCTCCCCCTCCCTCCCCCCCCCCCTCCACCTCACTTATATACACTCTCCTTGTTAGTCTCTCGCTCTCCATCTTCTCCACATGGTCAAACCACCTCAGTGTATTTCTTCTAACGGTTTCTATCACATCGACATGCACATCACAACGTTCCTTCACTTCCTCATTTGTCCGTCTGTCCCTCCATGTGGCTCCACATGCTCCTCTCAAATAACTCATTTCCACTGCTCTTACTCATGGCTTGTGTCTTTCCAACAAGGTCCAAGCTTCACTTCCATACTCCAGAGTTGGTATCACAATACTCTCATGCAGTGACTTTTTACTTCCATGCTCACTTCCCTATTTCTTATCACTGCTTTCAACGAACCAGCAACCTTTCTTCCTTGTTGCACCCTTTCAAGCACTTCATCCTCCACTTTCCATCCTTACTTATCACACTACCCAAGTACTGAAATGCACTCACAGTTTCCATTTCCTCATCATCCAACCTCACTGTACATTCAGTGACTTCATTTCTCTCGAAGACCATAACTTTATTCTTCCTTACATTCACCTTTAGAGTCCGTTTCTTACACACTCTCCTAAACTCATTTACTGAGCCTTGCAGTTCCCCTTCGTCTTCACTTAACAATACATTATCATCTGCAAACAACAGAACAGGAAGTTTCCAAACACTGCCCTCTCTCAATAAAGCCACGCCAACATCCTTATACCTCTTTTATGACCCCATCCATATACAGACTGAACAACCATAGAGAAATGACACAGCCCTGTTTCAACCCAACATTCAATAGAAAAATTCACTATCCACACGCAGTGCAGCCTTTGCACCCTCATACATACTCTTCACGACATTCAGCAACTTCCCGTTTCCTCAGTATATTCTTAATATTTTCCACATTCCTTGTCCTTCCACTCTGTCTGTGATATATGGAGGAAATTGAAAGAGTATAAGGAAGACCTGGGATGAAGAGGGGAGGATGAATGAAGAAAATAGGGAGAATACGAGTATATGGCGGAAGAGGGGATGAGAAGCGGGAGGGTATAATTATGGCGGATATTGGGAGACTGTATGTGGAAATGAGGAATGAGGAGGATAGAGGAAGGGAGTGTATAGAATGTTGGGGAAATATATATAGTGAATATTGGGGGAATGTATGTGGCCAATGTTGGGAGAATATACAGTATGTGGGGAATGTAGAGAATGTGGTTATAAAATGTGATTAACATGAGGAAGCTGGGAGGAAGATGGCCAGAAACTGTGAAAGTGGAATTCCCAAACTATGGTTCCTCCCATACTCTCTCTCTCTCTCTCTCTCTCTCTTTCTCTCTTCAGTAAAACGTGCCATCGCAACGGCATACACATACACTGCGTAGTAGTACTATGGATATGAATATTGAGGTCTGCCTTTCCAGAACTCTCTCTCTCTCTCTCTCTCTCTCTCTCTCTCTCCTCCATTTTTCCCGCACCCCTCTTAGACCCTCTCTAAATTCTTTTCCCGGGCCATCTCACAATTCTTCCGACCCTTCCCTTCCTCGCCCCTCATCGCGTCCCCTTCGTGTCATATGGTTTCGCTCATTTTTCACCGCCATCGACAAAAAGGCTGCCTCTTGTTCATTGCTCACTCTGATTGCCTGGCTTCCTCTGGCCGACATTTGGCATGGCACGTGAAAGCCGAATTGGTAAAGACTACAAGCATGAGCTTTCCTATCGATATATGAAGGCTTGTATCTCAAGGTTACATCTAGTTTATACGATGGTGCGTAAGGGCAGCAAAAGAAAGCATCAAGTACTGATTTGAGTAATGGCATTTGGAAGCTGCATACATAAAGATTGGTAGCAAATGTTTCCGTAATGGTGTCTGACAACTGTATACGTAATAACCAAGTATATGTTTCTGTGATGGTATCTGAGATTGTACGCGTAAATACTACTAAAATTCGTGTTCGATTTTTTTGTGACGATATTTTAAAGTTTCATACTTTAAATGCTACAATTATCTGTTTTTTATTGTGATATCTGATCGCTGCGTGCACAAAACCTATGTCGATTTCCGGTAGTATTGTTACTGCTTTTGAAAACTGTTTGGATAAAAACACAAACATATCTCTCTGCCGGTGGACTTTGAGTATTGCACACCTACAAATCGGAACAACCTCTTTTTGCATTTGTATTCGAAACCAGCATGTATAAGAATTAATACCTTTTTTTTTTTTTTTCGTATGAGAGCTGTGCATATAAATAAATACGACCAGTTCTTTTCCCCTTGAGCCCGAGAACGCCCTTTTGGTTATATTGTTCCTCTACCAAACTATTTAACTGTGATGGCGAGAGTCGGTGGGTGAGTCAGACACAAACTGTATTTATCTTTGTGCTATGTCTCCCCTAAACTGTGTAACATCGTCTGGTTGGGGGTAAGAATTGAATAAAAAATGCGTCATCGCGCTGAAACGGCTAATAATGATACCTTAAAGCCACACAAATGTAAATAATATACGCATCTCTTTTGTTGAGAGCGAATCTAACAACAAAACACAAAAGCTCCTTCCCCATTGGTATTTAAATGGTTGCATATATAAAAAATAGCATAGCTTTTTGTTAGTTTTATAGCTTACATTCTTTTCTGCAGTACGGTTTTTATAATTATTCACAAGTTTGGTGTAAATTCAGTATTCTTTTTCTCTCCGCTACCACAGTAAAGAATTTTAATATTTTTTGTGTTATTTCCATGCTTGCATTTACTTTCTATTTGGAAGGGTTTGTTTCATTTTCATTTTTTGCATGTAATATTTCGATTCGGTCTTCCTATTGGCCATTGTTTTAAATTAAAGTCTTGTTTACTGTGTCAGAATAATTACGAGTACTTCCTGGGGTCGCTTTTTCATGTCAGTGTTTTAGTCATGTCAACATTATTCTCTGTCAGTCTTGCAGTCTTTTGTCAGTATCAACACTTAGTGTCTTTTACCTTGTCAGTTATTTGGTCAGTTCTCATTTCACTGTTTCGGTCTATTATTCATCATTTCCTTGCTCTGCCAACCTTCTCATCAACATTGCTCTGTTCTAAGTCAGTCTCTTAGTCGTATGTTTCCTTAGCCTTTCTCAGTCGTCTAGTCATTTCAGCTTTACTGCGTTAATCATTTGGATATCATTTTTTTGCTGTACGTAATCTTTCACGTGATTTCTGCCATATCTGTTAATTTGGTTATATATTTTGCAGTGTGAGTCCACGATTTACCCTGTTATTGTAGTGTGGTCATGTATTACCCTGTCAGTATACTGTGCACACGATCAAAAAAGTATCAGTGCACATTTGGCTCGAAACAATTTGACGCCACGGACGATGGACTCGAGAAATGTTTGATGATTTTTCTCTCATGTTGTAAAACATGCTTACATACGCATGTTATAGATAGGTTTCTTGTGACATTTTATGGTTGATATTGTTACAGGGTGCACATTCAGATGATACTCAATATTCCAAGGACTACACAAGCTATATTATTCATTTCAGATATCACCGTACCCCTCCTGCGCGATACTTTTTTGATCGTGTGTACTCGTGTATTACCCATTTACTGCCTTGTGAATCTGTGTTTTAACTGTTTTGACATTATGTGTCCATCCTTTACTTTATCTTTGCTCTATGACACCACCTTCTGCTCTGTCTTTGCTCTCTGTGTCCATCTTTTACTTTATCTTTGGTCTCTGCATCACTCTTTATATCTGCAGCTTGTATTTATCTGTTACTCAGTCTTTTCTCTCTGTGACCATCTTTTACCCTGTCTTTATATTACCTTCTCCTCTCTGATACACTGTTTGCTCTCTGTGTTACTCTTACACTGTTTTCGCTTTCTGTGTCAGTCTTTTACCAGTTTCTTACACTATTTTCGCTTGACGTGTGAACATTGTAACTATACTGGGAAATATGTGTAGGGAGTTTATTCGTTTATTCGGAGTTTACCTGTCAATCTTTCTTACTTTTTTTTTATTCATTTTGGTTAAGCTATTTTTTGGTCAGTTTTAGGGTACTCTCTCTCTCTCTCTCTCTCTCTCTCTCTCTCTCTCTCCCCTCCATTTCAATTTTCCATTCAATTTCCATCCTACCTTCGTAACTATTTCAAAATTTTCATAATCACCCTTTTTTCGCCCTGAATTTTGTCTCCCACTCGATATCCTGAATCACCCGTCCTCATTTAAACTTTTCTCTGAGCACATCGGTCCTCCCCTCTCCCTCACCCTCTCCCGTTCCCACAGCTGTCCCTCCTCCCCTCCTCTCCTCGTTTTCCATCTCCCCTTCATCGCCTCCCTCTCTCTCTCTCTCTCTCTCTCTCTCTCTCTCTCTCTCTCTCTCTCTCTCTCTCTCCGCCTGTCATTTTCCCCTTCATCTCTCTCCCTCCGCACGTCACTTCTCCCGTCTTCCCTCCTTCACTTGTCTTTTCTTGACTGATCTCTTTTGCATTTTGCTCTTATTCATTCGTTTCTCACCTTCATTCCTTTACTCATCATATTTACTTCCTACATCACTCTCTTATTCATCCCTCTCGATCGTCCTCCACACACCGCTTCCATCCTCCCCCGTCACCCATTTGTCACTCGTTTGTTTTTCGTTTTTTTGTATGTCTTTTCCACATTCGTTTAATTATATCAGTCGTAATTGCAGCAAAGCTGTTGGAAAGCGTTTCTAGTCACATATTTTCTTCGTCTGAGTTGTAAACATAATTATAAAGCCCAGTTCCTTGCAACGCGGTAGACTGATATTTTACAAACATTTAAAGTCGTCAGCTTAAATATTCACCTTCTAATTCCCAGTTAAAAATGTTCGCTTCTAAATAATACACATCTAACATATTCATTGTTTTTCTCCAGTACTGGTGCGGTTAGGAAGGATTCAATCGCATAACAGCGTTACTATTAACCCAGTGTTAACTTTGTCGTTTCCCTTACAGGTTTAGGTGTCGTACACGTTTTCCACTCATCTTTTCCTATGATGTCTTAAAAGCAGTTCCTCTATGCTATGTTCTGGCCCATTTCATTTTTTAGTGCCGGATTCAGCTGGTGGGACTGGTGGGTGAAGGAAGCCTTCCTGCTTTGCTACACTAGTCTTTGACAGAGGATAAATATTATGGTCACAGTTCAACCCACAACAACCTCGACAGCACCAATTACTTTGTTGTTGCTTACATTCCTTTGTATTTTGTACTCCTTTGTCTCTCACCCTTCCTTCACACCACACTGGCCTCCTCCTCCTCCTCCTCCTCCTCTCGCTTCCATTTGTCCCTCATATCTTTTTCTTTTGTATCTTACCCTCTCATTACATGTCGTCTCCCCCCTTCTTTTCTTTTGAACTCATTCCGTGTCAATTCCTCCTTTCTTTGCTCGGGGTTTCTTCTTCTTCTTTTTTTTTATTCATGCCTTCATTCGTCCTTTTTTCTTTCGTAATCCATTACAGGGACGTGCGCAGGATTTTTTAAAGGGGGGAGGATTGAAAAAAGAAATGTCATAACAGTTTATTCAGCTTCATTCATTCATTCATTTATATATCATCTAGTCCTGTGTTCCCCCATGAGCAGCGTAGGAGCCCAGTGCTAGGCACGTTGGTCCTGGCATTTAATATGAGAGTGACCAGCCTCACTCATCCCTGAGTGGCATCTTGTGAGCAATAAACCCCAACAACTCCGTGGATGTAAACCTGCACAGGCTCAATTACCCACTAAACTAAGTAACGCAATACGGAAAACTTAGGTACTGTAACTGACTGAAGTATTGAAAGGGTACAGACGGGGCAATTTACATACTGAACTCTACAGAACCTTGGAAGTGAAAGCAATGTGGATATCAATGGACAGAGCACCTTGGCAGTTAGGGCAATTGAGAGAGTGTGAGTCTCTGTTACAAATATCGGAGGTGTTTCAGAATACCACAACTTTACCCTAACAACTAATACACTTAATTACTTTACATGTAGCAATGGAGGATTAATATACCAGTACAATTTTTATTCATTTTACTGAGGAATTAATATTTACCAAGGAATAAATATCACAACACATCATCAAAACATGTGTCCTGACAGGAATTACTGCACTTCATTTACATTTAACTATGATGTCTTGACATGTTTTTATTACTCCCAGGTTTTTTATTTAGAATACAAAACATCTCATGTTCATGGGGTTAACACAGGCTACACTGAACCCTTCCTCTAAAAAAAAAAAAAAAAAAAAAAGTCTCTTCTCAACTAAATTCAAGCAGCCAAAGATGCAAGTACATAAACAGACATCCTCAGTCTAATGGAGTTAACCCTTTGAGTCCTAAACTCTTTCCAAAGCCAGATGTTTAGTACAGTAAGCTACACCAGTTGGAAATATACTGTATGCTATCTGAGACTCTGAGTAGTGGATTCTGGGATTAGGTCTTGCTAACTAGACCTTATTAACTTATATTTAGTAAAACTTTTTAACTCTTTTTCTATTGTTTTTCTATCTCGTAACATTCTTAACAGGTCTTAATTAATTTGATGAGTTGCCTTTATAATATTATTTTCAGTCGAACTTGTCATTCTTTCAAAATGGGCTATTTACCCCCCTCCCCTCTCCCCCGTGTGCGCGGCCTTGTTACATTTTTGTCTTTTCACTCGTCTCTTCTTTATTAACCTTTTTTCACACGCCTCTTGTTCGTCTCTTCTTCTCCTCTCGTCTACTTTTCTTCTTCACAATCTTCACTTGTCCCTTCTATAGTCACTCTTTCGTTATTTGTCTCTTCTTTACCTGCCTCAGATTCAATTGTTCAGTTTTTTTCCTCATATTTGTTACTTTTTTCTTTTTTTTCTTTTTTTTTTTTTTTACTCATTTCTGCCACAGCCCCACCGCTCACCAACATCCTTGCCCATCTCACCCACGACTTTGCTCACACGCCTGTTTCTTCACCACCCCTTGGTGGCATTCCTGCGCGACGCTGGTCACGTGGTCAACAGACGCGCGTCTTTTTATATATTCTTGCTATTTCCAGACACTTATATTCAACTTAGGGGATCCGCTTCGAAATGGAGGGGTTAGATATAACCTAAATATACCCCTTGACTGCTACATGTATTTTCATAAGTAACGTCAGCTGGTGGTAGTCTGAACAAGTTGAACATGTGATCTGAACAACGGGGTTAACATTCTCATTTACTTCATACATCCCTACAGTCACTGTGCTCTGAGGCATGGTAACTGAACACACACTTTTCATCAGCAGACTCGTAATGAAAAAAGCACAATATTCCGCATACAGTTTTTACCTACCTAAACCTATCATGCCGACAATCCACCTACTTACCTGTGCAGTACCCAGTGTGTCCTGCTATCTGTTCAACCGTCTGACCGTTCTGTTTTCTCTTTCTCAATCTATATCTGTCAGTGCACTATCTATTTCCATCTGTCTTTCTGTCAGTCCAGCTATTCCTCTC
>JAGKTI010007675.1:25755-36096 GCA_018397915.1 Birgus latro | reverse complement strand
TATCAACCCGACAAAATCTTCCTCAGGATTACCCACTAATGTTTAATAATGAACAGTTATGTCCTGCATCATCCTTGAACATGCTTGGGGTTTCATTCTCTCAGGATTTGTCTTGGAAAGAACATATTACATCTCTTGTGAAATCTGCTTCCAAGAGATTAGGTGTGCTAAGCCGATTCCGTACTTTCTTTACCCCTGCACAGTTGTTGACCTTGTACAAGGGTTTTATTCGCCCGTGTATGGAGTACAACTCTCATGTGTGGGGAGGCTCTCCACATGCAGCTCTTCTCAATAGGGTGGAGTCAAAGGCTTTTCGTCTCATTAACTCTCCTCCTCTTACTGATTCCCTTCAACCATTGTCTCTTCGCCGCGCTGTTGCATCTTTATCTCTCTTCTATCGCTACTTCAATGGTCACTGTTCCTCTGAACTGTCTGCTTGCATCCCTCCACCTCTACGACGGGCACGTAGTACCCGTCTAGCAATAAACTCTCATCCCTTTTCTGTCCAACTCTCTAATGCAAGAGTTAACCGTTACTCCCAGTCTTTTATTTATGCAACTGGTCAACTCTGGAACTGTCTTCCTATGTCTGTATTTCCTACTTCCTATGATCTCCAGTCTTTCAAACGCAGTGTGTCCAGGCATCTCGAATTGAACGGATCTTGAATTTGGCTCTCTTTTGTACTGTTTTTGTTTTTTCTTGGAAGGAACAGTATGCAGGCCCGTGGCCTTTGGTTCCTTCTTCCATGCATAAAAAAAAAAAAAAAAAAAAACTTTCTTGTTAAGAGGCTCAGAGGTTTACCTGATCATCATTTGTTACATGTTTTATGATTTATTTTACCATCCCTTCCAAAAATTGAAGGAATATACATGATTCTAAATGGCACTGGAGACTTGGTACGACTTCTATCCATATAACACATTAATATCCTAAATGGCACTGGAGACTTGGTACGACTTCTATCTATATAACACATTAATATCCTCTTGTACATTAAATGATGCAAACTGTCGATATTAAAATATACAGTACATAAATTTTGTACATATATTTGCTGATATGTCTATTAAATGCAAGGTATTATACAATTAAACTTGTTCAGGTAAAATTTCATCATAAATACAAATCAAAGGGTGGCCTAGTGGCAAAGTTATAACACTAGTAATAAAAGTAAAGTTTTTTTCTTTTTTCTGGCACACCAGTGCAAGCCATTAATTCCCTTTGCACATCAACTGATTCTCTCTCTCTCTCTCTCTCTCTCTCTACAGTGAGCAAGTTTTGAGTCTTGACATTACTAGGATAGGATATTGATAATAATGAAGACTGATAAGCAGTTCCTGATCTGATTCAGCAGCATCTGAATATGAGTTATTGCATTTAATCCCTTTAATTCAGTATAAATCATTCTCAAACATTAACACAGGACGAACGAAAAAAAACACTGCTCTTTGGTAAATAAGCATGGTCTGTTCTCCTATTCAGGATTATCCCTTTAATGCGCATGCATGAGTCTTGTGGTGATATGTTAAATGCTTAAATTTACAAAATATTAAATTTCAGACAATACAGGGACTGCCAGTATGAAAGTTGATGTTAATAATGCATTATAGGTAGGCCTTAATATATGTAAGTGATCAGCTACAATGTCCAGCAAATCAAATAAAATTTATGCAAGGTGTAGTTGTGACAGCCTGACACTTTGGTATCGAGTCTACGATCATAAAATCTAAATTATGAAAATATAGGAGACCATTCGTATTGGTTAGATTTTTCTGAGTAATATTTAATAATTTCAATGGCATATGCCATTATTATATCTCACAGTTACAAACTGGAGTACAAATAATCCACAGCTATTACAAGCATGGCAACCAGCAAAAGACTAGTGCTGGACCGAGTTAGGAATGACTCTGCACTCTGAAAGTCCCCCATTGGTTAGGTTAAAACCCATTTTAGGCAGGGTATCGTATATCAGGGTACTTTTAACGTGTAAAGTAATGGGATACGTTTTTCAGCCTTGGGTTTCCGCCCCAACCAAATCCTAAACCCATCCAAACAAGGCCAAAAACAAGTTTAAAGCCAATATAAATGGTCTAGCAGCTATAAAAGAAGCTAACCTAAGCATAACACCTGGAATTCACTAAAACCAACAAATAAAATACAAAATTCATCAATTATAACTCTCGAAAAAATCAAACTTAGTAAACTGTAGCTACCCCAAAATGACAATATTCACCCACCTATGGCTAAAACACATTAATCTAAGTCTAAAAACAGTTTATAAATCAACCTAAACACAATTTAGTCTAAATATCATCAAAATCAGTAAAAAAAATCAAAACTCATTGCTAAACTGGGGCTTGGCCATCGTTAGGCGGAGTATGGTGGTACAGTATTTCTACCCCGATCATTAAGCCGGGGTATCGCATCTAAGGGTATCGTACATAGGGGTATACCTGTATAAGTAATCTCTCTACTATCCGGACGTCCACTATCCGGATATATCACTATCCGGACATCATGGGCTGATGGCCGAACCCCCCCCAAAAAAAAAATCTGATTTTTTCCAACCACGTCAGTTTGAATTTCCCGCCCGAACCGACTAGCTCCCTTCCCGCTCAATCTCCCTCCTACTAGTTCTGTCTCAACTCCCGTGAACGGTGGATGGCTGTCCGATTGTTGCGGTATTTTCATTCTTGTTTAAATAATCAAAAGTCACAGTGCTATGGATTAAGTGTAGTTAAACACTGGATTACTGGACATGCTTCAAAAGCAATTATGACCACTGTATAAACCTTAGAGATGGGGGTAAACAACAATCATGGACTGTAAGTAAACATTGTCAACTGCTAAATATATTCCAGCCGTGGCTCAGTGGGTTAGAGTGCTCCGCTCTGGCCGTAGGGTTGGAGGATTGAATCCACCCAAGGGTCATTGGTAGACATCAGGAAGGGCATCCGGTCACAAAATGCTACACGCTCCAATCCAAAAAGGCCGACACATGCAAGCATGTTGCAGCCTTCAAAAACTAAACGAACTTCTAAATCCTCATTCTCTGGTTACATTTTATTTACTTCATGCTTTGTGTCCCGTATTTGAGTGCACAGGCTGTGAAAGAGGTGATTTTCTCAGTGATTATCGTGTCTCTTACATACGTTCACTATCTAGTCAACTGGTGAACATTTTTGCCCCACACACCTCTAAATCATAATTTTTCTGGTTACATTTTATTTACTTCATGCTTTGTATCCCATATTTGAGTGCATAGACTGTGAAAAGGTGATTTTCTCAGTAATAATCATGTCTGCCTTACTCACCTCAAAATCATTTTTGGGTTAAAATTCGATTAATTCATGCTTTGTGCCAATTATTTATGTGAATGGGGTCTTAATTAAGTGCTATGCATGTCCAGGAGGGAGGTAGGTAGGTGGTTTTCTGATTTAGGTTAGGTTAGGGTCAAGAAAGACTGGTGCTGTTGGTGAACAAGTGAACACCTTTGCCATACCTAACTCTTTTTCTGGTAACAATTTATTTATTTGATGCTTTGTAACCCATATTTTAGTGCATAACATATGAGAAATGATGATTTTCATAATGATAGCCATGTCCAATACTTACTTACGCTAAGCTGCCAACTCGTGAACACCCCTGCCTTACTCACCTCAAATTCATCATTTTTGGGTTAAAATTCAATTAATTCATGCTTTGTGCCAATTATTTATGTGAATGGGGTCTTAAGTGCTATGCATGTCCAGGAGGGAGGTAGGTAGGTGGTTTTCTGATTTAGGTTAGGTTTGGTTAGGGTCAAGAATGACCGGTGCTGTTGGTGAACAGTGAACACCTTTGCCATACCTAACTCTTTTTCTGGTAACAATTTATTTATTTGATGCTTTGTATCCCATATTTTAGTGCATAAGATATGAGAAATGATGATTTTCATAGTGATAGCCACGTCCGACACTTACTTACACTAAGCTTTTTGGGGTTAAAATTTGATTAATTCATGCTTTGTGCCAATTATTTATGTGAATGGGGTCTTAAGTGTTATGCATGTCCAGGAGGGAGGGAGGTAGGTGATTTTCTAATTTAGGTTAGGTTAGGTTAGCGTCAAGAATGACTGGTGCTGTTGGTGAACAGTGAACACCTTTGCCATACCTAACTCTTTTTCCGGTAACAATTTATTTATTTGATGCTTTGTATCCCATATTTTAGTGCATAAGATGTGAGAAATGATGATTTTAATAGTGATTGCCACGTCCAATACTTATTTACACTAAGCTGCCAACTCATGAACATCTATGCCTTACTTACCTCAAAATCATCATTTTGTGGTTAAAATTCAATGAATTCATGCTTTGTGTCCATTATTTAATGCATATGGTGTGAGAAAGAGTGATTTTCATAGTGATTTCCATGTCTGATACTTACTTACACTTGCTGGCAAGTTGTGAGCACCTATGCCTTACTCACCTCTAAATCATCATTTTTTGGTTAAAATTCAGTTAATTCATGCTTTGTGTGCATTATTTATGTGAAAGGGGACTTTAATAAGTGCTATGCATGTCCGGTAGGGACGTAGGTAGGTGGTTTTCTGATTTAGGTTAGGTTATGTTAGGGTCATGAATGACCAGTGCTGGAGCTTCAGGGCCACTATCCGGACATGCCTTTGGCTCTATTACGTCGGATAGTGGAGGGATTACATATCGCCGCTCCCAAAACAAAGTGGCGTATCTCAGTTTTTACAATACAGTATATCAGGAAAGTGATCTAAAATCTTTGCTCAAATGTTTTCATTCACTACTGGATTAGTTTTACAGGTATTTAGATGCTGTTATCGTACACATATAGGCAAGACATTGAATTTTTTAATGGATGCACTCAAGCTTTATATGAATGAAGTTTTAAGGTGCTTTAAGAGGAGAGAAGTATATGGATGGAATAGTAAGAACAGCGAGGGGAGGATACACGGCTGGACAACTGCTGCAAATGACAGAAGATAGAGAGGTGTGGCATTCCATGGTCGCCAACGTCTGAAGGGGCACAGCACTTCGGTAAGGTCGGTAAGTAGTAGTAGTAGTAGTTGTTTCCTAGGCAGTCTGGCCGAACAGCCCCGAGTCCCTAAGGAAGGCCATGGCAGAGACCGGGCTTTCCCACAGAGCTTTCAAGGAGTGTATGTTGTGTTGTTGGCGTACGTGATTGTGTGCAATGCAGTCTTCCATGATGTGCTTAATAGTATGGGGTGCTGTGTTACATCCTGGACAGGCATCAGCAACAGAGTCATCCAGCCTCTTCTGATAACTCAAGAGGGCTGGATGATGCCCACATCTCAGCCTGCCAAGGTGGACCCTGTCCTCACGGGGAAGATAGGATTCAGAAGGATGGATATCAGGAGGCTGTGCATGCAGCTGTGTGTTGTCTTTGAGTGACTGAATGGAACGGCGAGTGATCTGAGTATGAATATGCTTCTGGAAGCTGGTCTGAGGTGGGCAGGGGGGAAGAGATGATAGTATTTGTGTATGATATCGTGTGCTGGGTGTTGTTTTGATGTTCCTTGGTGTGTGTGGATGTGCTGCCATGTAGTGTAGTGGATGTTGTGGGTTTGTGGAGGCTGCAGCAAGATAATCCTTGACTTTGAGGACTTTGGTTTCTTGGTGTAGGTGGTCTGTAGGTGTAGTAGCTGCGCAGCCTGTGATTATTTTTAAGGTCTTGTTTTGTGTGGTCTGAAGAGTGATGTAGTGTGTTTTAGTGAGGTTAGGAGCCCAAGCAGGGCTTGCATAATTCATTACTGAACTTATATATTGTTTGTATACTGTGGTGGTGCTTTCTTTGTTGTGTCCAAATGTTATATGGGCAGACTTCAAGGCATTGAGTCTAGGTGTTAATTTATTTTTGATGTTTGTGATGTGTTGTTTAAATGACAATGATGATGTGCTGTTTAAATGACAATGATGTATTGTATGTTACACCAAGGATTGTGTGTGTGTGTGTGTGTGTGTGTGTGTGTATGTGTGTGTNTAGGTGTTAATTTATTTTTGATGTTTGTGATGTGTTGTTTAAATGACAATGATGATGTGCTGTTTAAATGACAATGATGTATTGTATGTTACACCAAGGATTGTGTGTGTGTGTGTGTGTGTGTGTGTGTGTGTGTGTGTGGTAGGGGAGTGTTGTCTATGGTGAGATGTGGAATATGACTGTGTTCTGTTGTCCAGTTTGTGAGAAGGGTCACTGTAGATTTGACTGGGGCTATTTTGAGTCTGTTTGTGGTTAACCATTCATGCAGTGTGTTGAGGTAAGGTTGGAGGATGTATGTGGCTATGTTTGCATTTTGGTGTGTGCATGTAAGTGTTATGTCGTCTGCATAGGAAGCTATGTGTATTTGTTGTGAGTGGTCAGTAAGCTGATACGCCTGTTTGTTTTGTGACTTAAAGTTTCTTTATACTGGAAAGCTGTAGTTACGCCACAGATACACCTGTTTGTCTGTTTTATCAAGTATCCCCTAGAAATGGTAAATTATGACCTTACCGCAGGTTATCACTGAGTTACACCGAAAAGACATGTGGTTTATCGGCCTTATAAAACTTTTAATACTTAAACCACGAGTATGTTGTACCAAACTGCATGTTAAGACAGTAGGATATGATATGAAAAAAAGCCAAAAAAGGAAGAAAAATCCTTAAGAGGTAATGATAAACAACATAACTGCCAAATCAACTCAATACTGTTTATTGAAACAAAACCTGTCTCCATTAATATTTGACTAGGAGAATTAACATAACTAAAGGTTTAATTCATTGATACATCCATAATGATTAGTAGCTAATGAGTTCCTTGGGTCTTTTTATAAGTGAAAACAAAATGAGTAATTCTACGTTACTCAGAGAAAATTTAAATGAAGAATGTGTAATATGAAAGAAAATTCATGCTTCGAATATTCACTTGAAAAATCAGCAAATTCTACGCTTGCTTATTCCTTTAAGACTAGTTAATAAAGAAAACACAAAAATAAGAAATTCACTGCCTATTGGTATTTTCATACTAAACAGTATAAGATAAAAGTCATTTGATGACCTCGCTTAAAACAAAACATTCAAAGTCCTCTTTAGAGCAAACAATGATTAAAAAAATATATATATATATTAAAAATTCACATATTCAGGCACCCTAACCACTGGCAAGGCACCTTTGCACAGCAACAATAAGTCATCATATTTGTCTTTGGCTATTTTGGGGGGTTGTGAATACAACTTAGGAGGTTCCTTGATTACACTCTGTGGACATCGCAGTTTCAGAGTTAGAGACCTGTACTCCTCCTGCATGTGACTGGTTTTGAAGAAGATTCTATTGGTCTCAGTTATCTTCACCATTATCTTTGTCATCTTTGTCCAGTCCACTGTTCGTCCTTGATCAGCAGATCTGACGGAGAGGATTCAAAGATCTTTGACAGTAACTTAAAGTCAAGGAAGTCAGCAGTCTGTGGTGTGTGTATGCTATAAAATTTCTTTCTCCTTGCCAGTTTGAAACCTAGGACAAGTTGTGAGGGCACACACAAATCTCCAGCACTGTCTAACACTGTTTTAATTGCACTGTGTGCTGAATCTCCCTCATTTTGGCCATGATAAGCCTCAAAATAAAGCAGCAAGATCTGTTCGATGAATCCTTCCAATCTGCTGACATACTGCAATAGCAGTGTTGCAATAACTGAATTTTAATTCTGTCCAGGACATCCATTTGCAAACAAAATCACCTCTTTTTTCCTAGCAGTGTTCAGATGGTCTAAATACATTTTCAGGCATGTTGCAATTTCTGAAGAACCTCTTTTACCCAAGCCTTCATGCCAGGTAAAGTAATGGCACTGTCTAGTTTTCAATTCATACACAGTCAGATTATAGTTTGCCAACTAAAATATAGAACAGCTGATTGTCATTAATTTGTAGTAGGTAAATCACCTGTTGGAGATCAAATGCTCCCACTGCTATATTGTTATCAGTTTCTCTTTTTGCCTTGTCCTTCATTAGTCGCACAGCTTCTTTCTCCTTTGTGTGTTGCAGAAATAGTTCTCAAGTTCTTTCTTTTTTCTGCGTCCCCCTTTCTGCAATTTTCACGTATCTTTTTCCGAGATGTGAAATGAAATATTTTGTGATTTCAAGACGTTACAGTAGGTTGAGTAAGATGCACAAATCCCTTTTGACGTATACTCTTCTTTGAACATTTCATACATTATCTCTTTACTGAGATTAAGGTGCACGTAATCTCACTTGGAATCTCGGCAAATGTAGTGTGATTCCATTCTTGGGAATCAATTGATGTGTTTCAGAACTGCATCTTTCTTTATTTATCATCTTCCTGAAGTATTTCTGGCCTCCCTCCTCTTTTCTCTTTCTCAATAGTGCCTGTCAACTACCTTTTACTCAAAGCTGTCCGCAATGTTTTTTCCAAAATGTTGAGAGTATTCAGAAACATAGTTTTGCACAATGGAAAAGACTGACCATCCTTTGGCAAGTGGTAGTAAAAAGAACTGGATCTGCTTGATACGTAGTTTTTCAGTGTTCTCTGTTTTACATCTGCTTGTTGCACAAAGCAGACAATATACTCTCTCTGCAATTGGAGAATACCAGTCCCATAGAAAGCCTGAATTATATCCTCTTTTTCTTCTTCTGACAATGAGGAACATTCTCTACCTACTTTGGTACATCCAACACCATTACATCTAGATTTTAAAGTATTTCTAGCAGATGACAATAACGTTTTCTTCGGTGTATTATCTATAGAAAGAAAATTGGACGAACATGGAACGTATGTGTAACTCAATTAAAAATATACAAATAAACCTCTGAGGTAAGACAAACAGGCGTATCTTGGCATACGCCCATTCAGCATATTGACAATGACTATCCTGTATCATAACAAATGGGCGTAACTCGACGTACACCTCTGTCTTGTGAATGATCATCTTTTTTTTTATAAGTTTATGGCGCACCTCAGAAACTAAGGCTCGTGATAGGAAGCGTTAGGAGAAACATGTTAAGGTAGTTTGGGCATGTGGAGAGGATGGAGAGTGAAAGACTGACAAGGAGAGTGTATGTGAGTGAGGTGGAAGGGGCGAGAGGGAGGGGGAGGCCGAGGATGAGATGGAGGGATGGAGTGGAGAGGTAAACGAGAGAGGGGGGTGTGAGTTGGGAGCGGGGTAGTGAAATGGCAGTTGACAGAGTGACATGGAGGCAATTTATTTGTGGCCACCCCGTTCGGGATTGAGGCGTCTGGCAATAGATAGACAGATAGAAGAAGCACATATAGTCAAGAGGAAAAAGGAGGAAGTAAATGATGATGTAGGAAGAACTACTCTGAAAATAGGAAGTTATTCTGGAAAGAGGTGTGGAAATATAGAAGTGATGGTGGAAAGAAATGTGAAAGTGTGATGGATGTAGGTGGTAGATTATTAACCCATGGGGATGAAGTAGGGGCCAGATGGAAAGAATATTTTAAAAGCCTGATGAATGGCAAAAGAGAGAGCAGGGCAACTGTGAACATGAATGGTTTTGAGGGCGTGCAGAGAGGGAATGCAGTGCCAGGAAACGTGACACTCGCACATGTGAAGAGTGCTGTGGAGAGGCTGAAAAATGGGAAAGCAGCTGGGGCTGTTGAGGTGTATGCAGAGATGATTAAGTGTAGTGGAGAGAGAGGAACGAAGTGCTTCTTGAAGATATGTAAGAAGGCATAGATGAGTGAAACTGTGCCAGCAGAGTGGAAAAAGGCTGTAATTGTACCCCTGTACAAAAATAAAGGTGAGCAAAGTGACTGCAAGCATTATCGTGGCATAAGTTTATTGAGGGTGGTAGGGAAGGTATATGGAAGAATTATTATACAGTAAGGGAGATATCAGAAGTCCTAGTGAGTGATGAACAGGGTGGCTTTAGGAGTGGCAGAGGATGTGTGTATCAAATATTTGCAGTAAGACAGATAGTGGAGAAGGCTTGTGAGAAGGACTATAAGGTGTTTATGGCATCCATGGATCTGGAAAAAGCATATGACAAAGTAGACAGAGAAGGACTGTGGAAGGTTCTGTGCAAGTATGGTGTAGATGGTAAGCTGCTAGGTGCAATCAAGAGTTTTTATGATGGTAGTGAAGCATGTGTATGCGTTAATGGGCATCTAAGTGAATGGTCCACGATCAGTGTGGGCATGCGACAAGGTTGTGTGATGTCACCATGGTTGTTCAATATATACAGTAGGCGTGGAAAGTGTTGACGCCATCTTAAAAAAAGAAAACATTCTTGTGGTTAGCAAGGAGAAACAAATAAATTAACACTCACTATTGAATTTAGTATTTACTGGCATTCC
>JAGKTI010007675.1:0-15802 GCA_018397915.1 Birgus latro | reverse complement strand
AATGAACTGTTGAACATAGAGAATGAAAGTAATGCAAGTATAAGTGGCTGGGGAATGGCAGGGAGAAGGAGGGTTGTGAGAAGAGAGGAAGAAATCACCAGGATGGAAGTGGTGGAAGCAATGAAGAAAGTTAAAATGGGGAAAGCCCCAGGAATTGATGGAGTGTGTGGTGAAATGCTGAAGCATGGGGGAGAGATGGTAATAGAATGGATGTGGAAGGTGTGTAGATTGGCTTGGGAGGAGGGTAGAGTCCCGGAGGATTGGAAGTCAGGTATAATTATTCCTCTGTACAAAGGAAAAGGGGAAAAAGCAGTGTGTGGTAATCATAGGGGCATTTGCCTTCTCAGTGTAACAGGAAAAATATATGGTAGGATACTTATTGACAGAGTTAGGGAAATTACTGAGGAATTAGTTGGAGAAGAACAAGGAGGTTTTAGGAAGGGAAGAGGTTGTGTAGACCAGATATTCATTCTTAGATCCTTAGTGGAAAAGTTTCTAGAGAAGGGCAAGAAGTTGTATACAGCCTTCATGGATCTGGAGAAAGCATATGACAGGGTGGATAGACAAGGTTTGTGGAAGGTATTAAGAATATATGGAGTGGATGGGAAGCTGTTGAAGGCAGTGAAGAGTATGAATGAGGGTGCTAAGGCTGCAGTGCGTGTGGATGGCAAACTGTGTGAATCTTTCCATTTGAAGGTTGGATTGAAACAAGGATGTGTCATGTCTCCATGGTTGTTCAATCTGTATATGGATGGGGTTATAAGAGAGATACAAGGTCGGGCAGTGGATGTTGGAGTGGCCCTAGTGAGAGAGGGCAGTGTGTGGAAACTCCCTGTACTGTTGTTTGCAGATGATACTGTGTTGTTGAGTGAAGACGAGGGGGAGCTGCAAGGCTTGGTAGATGAGGTTGGGAGAGTGTGTAAGAAATGGAATCTAAAGGTGAATGTGGGGAAGAGTAAAGTGATGGTCTTCAATAGAAGTGAAGCCAGTGAGTGTACAGTGAGATTGGATGGGAAGGATATGGAGAATGTGAGTGAATTTAAGTACTTGGGCAGTGTGATGAGTAAGGATGGTAGTCTGGAGGGTGAAGTGCTCGAAAGGGTACAGCAGGGAAGGAAGGTTGCTGGTTCGTTGAAAGCAGTGATAAGAAACAGGGAGGTGAGCATGGAAGTGAAAAAGTTGTTACATGACAGTATTGTGATACCAACTCTGACATATGGAAGTGAAGCTTGGACCCTGTTGGAAGGAGAGAAGTCAAGAGTGAGAGCAGTGGAAATAAGTTATCTGAGAGGAGCATGTGGAGTCACATGGAGAGACAGACTAACAAATGAGGAAGTGAAGAAGCGTTGTGGTGTGGTTGAGGACGTGATGGGAAGCGTTAGGAGAAACACGTTAAGGTGGTTTGGGCATGTGAAGAGGATGGAGAGTGAAAGATTGACGAGGAGAGTGTATGTGAGTGAGGTGGAGGGGGCAAGAGGGAGGGAGAGGCCGAGGATGAGATGGAGGGATGGAGTGGAGAGGTATATGAGAGAGGGGGGTGTGAGTTGGGAGCGTGGTAGTGAAATGGCAGGGGACAGAGTGACATGGAGGCAATTTGTTTGTGGCCACCCCATTCGGGATTGAGGCGTCTGGCAATAGATAGACAGATAGAGATTAAAACAATCTGATTTTTTTCCAACCCTGATAAAGAGGGAGACAAACAAGACGTGAGTAACTACAGACTGGTATAGTGTTGAAGATTCTGGAAAAGGGCTGTATACTGTATACATGAATCATAACCTACCTTAATGAAAATGACATTTGTATAAGTTTCAGTCAGGCTTCAGAGAGGCATACTCTACAGAAACATGCCTCATTCACCTTACAAACTTTATAAGATCAAACATGTCACAAGGTGAATACAGTACAATGGCATGGTTCTGCTGGATATTCAGAAAGCATCTGACACAGATGATCATGGCATACTCTGTGACAAACTACAAGCCATGGGCATAGGATCTGTTGACTGATTCAGATCATACCTCAGCAACAGAAAACAATGGGTAAAAGCTGATGAAGTAGAATCAGAATCGATGAATATAACTTGTAGGGTACCACAGGGAAGCATTCATGGTCCACTACTATTTTTGTGCTATGTCAATGACATGATTCTGAGTGTCAACTGTAAACTTATGTTGTATGCAGATGACAGCGTACTTGTATCTAGAGAGGATCCTGATGTAATACCAGACACTCTATCCAAAAACCTTGAAATCCTTTCAGAAATGGCTTGTAGACAATAGATTATCAATACATCTGGGGAAAACAAAATCCATATTACAGTACCAGGTATTTTGTTCAAAAGGGAAATTACAAGCAGCAGAGAATTTCCAAGTAAAGTGCAATTCAATTACCAACTCAGCAGTACCTGTTGTGAAATATTTAGGACTCAGACTGGATGCTACTATGTCTGGGGATAAAAAAAATGGAGTCAACAGTAAAGACATCTACCACCAGAGTAGTAGTAGTAGTAGTTGTAGTTGTTCCCTAGGCAGTCTGGCCGAACAGCCCCGAGTCCCTAAGGCCATGGCAGAGACCGGGCTTTCCCACAGAGCTGTCAAGGAATGTATGTTGTGCTATTGGTGTACGTGACTGTGTGCAATGCAGTCATCCATGATGTGCTTAATTGTATGGGGTGCTGTGTTACATCCTGGACAGGCATCAGCGACAGAGGAATCCAGCCTCTTCTGATAACTAAAGAGGGCTGGATGATGTCCACATCTCAACATGGCCAGGTGGACCCTGTCCTCACGAGGGAGATAGGATTCTGAAGGATGGATATCAGGAGGCCGTGCATGCAGCTGTGTGTTGTCTTTAAGCGACTGAATGGAACGGCAAGGGATTTGAGTATGAATATGCTTCTGGAGGCTGGTTTCAGGTGGGCAGGGGGGAAGAGATGACAGTATTTGTGTATGATATTGTGTGCTGGGTGTTGCTTTGATGTTCCTTGGTGTGTGTGGATGTGCTGCCATGTAGTGTAGTGGATGTTGTGGGTTTGTAGAGGCTGCAGCAAGAATTTGGGTGCCTCATGTCTAGATGATCCTTGACTTTGAGGACTTTGGTTTCTTGGTGTAGGTGGTCTTTAGGTGTAGTAGCTGTGCAGCCTGTAATTATTTTTAGGGCCTTGTTCTATATGGTCTGAAGAGTGTTATAGTGTTTTTTAGTGAGGTTAGGAGCCCAAGCAGGGCTTGCATAATTCATCACTGAATGTATATATTGCTTATATACTGTGGTGGTGGTTTCTTTGTTGTGTCCAAAAGTTGTATGGGCAAGTGCCCTCAAGGCACTGAGTCTAGCTGTTAATTTATTTTTGATGTTTGTTATGTGTTGTTTAAATGACACTGATGTATATTACACCAAGGATTTTGGGTGTATGTGTGTGTGGTAGGGGAGTGTTGTTTATGGTGAGGTGTGGAATGTGACTGTGTTCTGCTGTCCAGTTTGTGAGAAGGGTCACTGTAGATTTGGCTGGGGCTATTTTGAGCCTGTTTGTTGTGAACCATTCATGTAGTGTGTTGACGTAAGGTTGGAGGATGTATGTGGCTGTGTTTGCATTTTGTGGTGTACATGTAAGTGTTATGTTGTCTGCATAGGAAGCTATGTGTATCTTTGGTGTGTGGGGTGTGGGTATGTCGTGCATGTATAGGCTAAGAGTGTAGGGACAAAACAGATCCTTGGGGGACGCCATTTGTGAAGTTTCTGATGTTCAAAGACTAACCGGCAAAAGTTACAAGTGCACATCTGCCTGCTAAGTAGTTTGCCAGCCAACTTTTTGTGTTATTGTGCATGTTTGTGTTGAATATTTTGTTTGTGAGGTTGTGGCAGGGGATGGAATCAAAAGCTTTACTAATGTCTAGTGTGACAAGGAGTGTTCTGTGTGGTGGCCTAGCTGAATTCATGCCATCAAAAACTCTCTGTGTAAGGTCTGTAAGAAGAGTGTTTGTGGAGTGTAGTGGCCTAAAACCATGTTGTGATGGGGCCAGGGGGGTGTGAGGTGTAACTACTGTAGCTGTACCAGTCTTTCAGTAAATTTGCAGGGGGTGCAGAGGAGTGTGATGGGGGTGTGTGAGGAAGGTAACGTGGGGTCTTTGTTGGGTTTAGGGATAGTGATGATAATGACATGCTTCCAGATGTTGGGTATTATGTTGTGTGAGTTGCTGTAGTTTGATATGTTGGTGAGTGCTTGTATGCCTTGTGGTCCAAGGTGTTTAAGGTGAATGTTGCTTATGCTGTCTGGTCCACAGGCAGATGAGTGCTTGAGGTTGCTGATGATGTGCTTCGTTTGGTTGTAAGTGAACGGTGCGAAGTCTGGGTCTGTGGGGAACTGTCTCTCATGTCGGACGATACGTCGGTCATCGCGATGGGGGTTTAAATGGCTGACATGTGAAAAGTGATTGATGAGAATGTTTGCTTGTTGTTTGTTTGAAGGTATGGTGTCTCTTGTGATGGCAGCGTGTGATTGTGTAATGTTGCTGTTGGAAAGTGTGATGCTGTTTAGTGTTTTGTAGATGTTGCTGGTGTTTGTTTTGTGATCAAGTGTTTGGATATAATTATTCCAATTTAGTGTTTGCTTTTCTGATATTTTATTGTTTATTTGAGTGTTGCGTTCTTGAATTTGTTGTACAGTGTCATGTGTATGGGGTGTTGGGGAGTGTTGTAGTGTTCCCGTTGTCTGATGAGGCCTTGAATTTCTGGTATGATGTTGGGGTTGTGTCTTCCTGAGTCCTCTAAGGATGTGTCTTTTGTCTGCGTATTGTATAATTGTACTGAAAGTGTGCACAGCGGTGTTGATGTTAGTGATGGATGTACTGTTTAATGTTTCAAAGTGTTGTTCCGTTTCAGCTGTAAAGGCCTCCCAACTGGCTCTCTTATAATTAGTGCATGTGTGTCTGTGGCCAGCTGGGGTGATTCTGGTTTTGGTGGTGATGATGTTTAGTGATAATGTTAGGTGGTCAGAGCCTAGGACTCTGACCACTCTCCAGGATGTTGCGGCGGCGAGGTTTGGGAAGCAGGTGATGTCTGGGGATGATGGGAGGAAGAGGGCTTGGTGTGGGATATGGGTATGCTAATTGGGATTATTGAGTGTGAAAAGATGATCTGTCTGGGTTTGTAGTGCCAGCCCTCTGTCTGTGTCAGGGTTATTGACATACCAGGCCGAAGCCTTGTAAAATTCCTTTACAGACAGGCAGGAAGCTTGGCGACAACAAAGAAGACTCTGTGTCAGGCGTTCATACAATGTCGCACAGAGTATGCGATATCAGCATGGTAGGCTGCACTGCCCTCAGCAAAAAATCAAATCAGAAGCTCTAAGTCCTTCAAAACAAAGTAATAAGGTATACCGTATACTGAATCTAGAACCTAGCTCACATGTAGATGAACTAAATGAACTTGGAATGTTAAGGAATGAGCTGCACATAGGGTTAAACAACACAGACTACACAATACTTACAAAATCAATTACAATGTTGCACCTGAATATCTAGGGAAAATTTTGTAAAACACAGGGCTTGTGCTCCCCAAAATACGAGAGGCAGAATGTTAAATTTTGACGTACCATGCATTAAAGGACAGGAAGCGTGTACATCCTTCTATGCAGCAACCAAAGACTGGAACAGTTTCCTTCACAGTATAAAAACAAGCAGAAGCCTTTACTCTTTCAAGAAAAATCTGAAAGATGCCTTCAACAGGCTGCCAGATGCCGACATATTTTTGTACAGGTACTACTAGATGCTCCAAAGTCAGTGTTAGTTTTAAGTATGATACCAACAAACGAATGTTCTTTATTATATTCTTGCATTTGCAAATTAATATAACTTGAGCTAGACTAACTACTCCCCCTTGCCCTCGGCTAATCCTGATCCTAAAAGTAGGACCTCAATGGAAATGTGCCACAAAGGCCTTACTGGGTTGTCTTTGGTTGGTTTCAAGCATGGCTGGTACTTTAAAACACTGGATCAATGTTTAATGTGCCACTTCTGATTGTATATGCCAGACTGAATAAACTTATTACAGAATGAATTCTTCTCCATCTCTAGCCCTGATCTATTTTTAAGTATTTTTGATGATCTCTTGTCCTCAAAATAAATATGCCATCACACATTCTTGGTCATACACTCCATGGAGATTTTATAGGTTTCAATCATTTCACCTCACGCCCTTCTGTATGCTGTCATTGGTATACTCAGCCTTCTCAACCTCTCCTCATATCCCATCTTTCAGTGTTGGTGCCAGCTTACTTGCTCATCTCTGTACATTTCAACAGCCTCAATATCCTTAACTAGGTGAGGGCACAACAACTGGTTGGCACATTTTATATGTCACCTAAAGGGATTTGAAAATTTGTCTACAGATACAAAAGTTCTTCTCATAAGGCCGACTAACTTATTAGCTTTATTCACTTCTTCTGCATGACTGTGTGAAAAACTTTACTATCAATTATAACCCCAATATCCTTTATAAATTTATTTTTCTATCAAATGGTATCCATCATTTGCAATACTTGCTATTCCCATTCTCATATACTGTACTTACATTTTTTGGGGGGTGAAACAAGAATAACAATAGCTGGATGAATCACTCTTGCGTGATAATCAAAGACGGAAAATAAAACCCACACTTGAAGACAAAGAGTATACTGTATGTACTGTACCAAACAGTTTCGGTGGGCACTGCCACCATCTTCAGTGGTCAAGATAGAGAGAGAGAATGACATTTTGACAGTACAAGGGCTCCACTTTATGCGTGTGTATGTGGAAAGGAGGGGTAAAGGTGGGGTGGGATGGGGTGGATTGTAAGCAGGGATTTCCCAAGAGTGAAAGGGGGTGACACCACCAGGCAGGTCAGGTGTAATTCCTGTCTGACCCCACCTGTGTCGGTGCAGGAAGGGACATTTCCACCAGGGACCTCATTATAGGATCTAGCTTGTACATGCCTTCACTAAGGTTGAAATTCTCGTATTTTTGGATACACATGACTTCAATAATCTTTCGTTTCCGAAAGTCTTGACTTTTATACAGTAAAATGACTACCTTGCCAGTCAATTCTGTGGTTAGCTTCACAAACATGATTAAATATTGCACTGTTTAAATTACGTTTTTATGGCATCCGTGTTAACAAACTTCGGCCTGTTTCTCCTATGTAAACTAGTTCACAGTCTTTGCAAGGAATTTTATATATGCCTGCTTCTGAATACGTTGTACATTTGTTCTTTACTAACACTGATCTGATGGTGGAAGTATACCTAAATGTCATTCCCTCTCTCTATCTTGACCACTGAAGATGGTGGCAGTGTCCACCGAAAATGTTTGGTACATATACTCTTAGTCTTCAAGTGTGGATTTTATCGGTCCAAGAGTAACAGCTTTTCTCAACAACTCTTCATTGCATTAATATCCTCTTTAACACTTATCATCCTGATTTTTCAATTGTCTATAACAGTATCATCTGCATATAACTGAGGTCAAACACCTGAAAAAAATAATATAAAATAAACAATAACAGATATAATACTTACAAAAACTAGTTTAACACATGTAAACCACTGCAGTCTCACCCAACACGGATTGTATGATCAGTGCTACGATAACAGTTATTCCAACAACCGAGACACACACCTTTATATAATTTGGAAAAATGTTGTACTCCACAATTGTACTTTTAACCTACTAGTGAATAAGAAAGACCAATGTGTTTGTAGTGGATACACAAATTACAATCAACCGCTACTGCCAGCTAAAATACTTTTTCTTGTATACTGAACAAGGTGTCATCGTTTTGTGTAATTAAACTTCGTACGTCAACCACACATTAACAGACGGTTCATTTGACGAGAACAAGAGCTGAAACAATAATGCTCGTGTGCAACTGTGCTTTCTTCTCAACTAACCATTTTCAGTGGGTTACGAATTTTCTGCTTCATTTGATTATTAACATGAATTCCTAGAAATATTTTGATTGTGATAGGTCTGAATAATGTAACCACCTTCTTTTGTTGTATAAGTACTCTGTAAACCTTTTACAACAATAAATATTTCATATCAAGTACTCACCGACCTGTTGATAAAGCGTTGCTATGTCATCACCTTCGGCAGGCACTGGCACTGAGCGCTATAGTATGGAAAGGCTTTCTCATGGGTAACACCGTGTAATTTAGCAGCAGCCGTGTTACACCATGCCTTATGTCCGCGTTTTTTATACTGAGCTGCTCAGTGGATTTTTGAAAGCAGTTGATGATTCCGGAAAATATAGTGCCATGGTCTACTGTGCAGCTTATGGATGCAAAAATGGGCACAGGAATTCATGGACGAGAGATGGCATTACATTTCTATCTATCTATCTATTGCCAGACGCCTCAATCCCGAATGGGGTGGCCACAAACAAATCGCCTCCATGTCACTCTGTCCCCTGCCATTTCACTACCACGCTCCCAACTCACACCCCCCTCTCTCATATACCTCTCCACTCCATCCCTCCATCTCATCCTCGGCCTCCCCCTCCCTCTCGCCCCCTCCACCTCACTCACATACACTCTCCTCGTCAATCTTTCACTCTCCATCCTCTCCACATGCCCAAACCACCTTAACGTGCTTCTCCTAACGCTTCCCATCACGTCCTCAAGCACACCACAACGCTCCTTCACTTCCTCATTTGTTAGTCTGTCTCTCCATGTGACTCCACATGCTCCTCTCAAATAACTCTCAAATATCTCGTTGCTAATTCTATAAAATTACTGCCCCCTGGGGGGGGGGGAGGGGTTGTGAAACAGGAGTTAGGGGTTGAGGCCGCAGACGACGCGGCAGCCAATGGCCCGGTCCTCGCAAGGGAGGAAAATCTCAACAACAACAACAACGACAGCCAATGCAGACGACACCATGGGGTCGAGCATGATGTGGCCTGTTTGTGTGAAGAGGTGATCGCCCTATTGGTTAAGTCTGGAAAAGATGTGGGCAGGTATCCAGTCTGGTCGACCTTGATCCTGCCATCATTGGATCAATTCAGACGTAGGGTGAATGGCCTGGATGGGGAGCCGTGACAGGGCATCAGCGTTGGTGTGGAGTTTCCCTGGGTGATAGGAGATCTTGTAGTGGAAATCTTCTAAGGTCTCTCTCCACCTGATGATTTGTGCATTATGGGTGTTCGATTGTCAGAGCCACTGGAGTGACTGGTGGTCGGTGATGATGGTGACCTTTGTGCCAGAGAGGTAGGCCCGGAAGTGTTCTAGGCCCAGATGATTCCGGGGCATTCATGCTTGGTGGCAGCATAGTTTTTCTCCACTTGGTGGAGAGTCCGGCTGGCGCATGCAATAATGTGCTCTCGTCCTTGCTGTACCTGTGCTAGGACGGCACCTATCACGATGAGGGATACGTCTGTGTATAGACGAAATGGCAGGTTGTAATCTGGGAAGGTGACGACGGGGGCTGTGATCAGTTTGCTTTTCAAGGTGTTGAAGGCAGTGACCCTGTTTTCTGTCCACGAAAAGGGTTCTCCTTTTTTAACAGGTCGTGGAGGGGGGGGCTTTGCAACGATGGAGAAGCCTTTCACAAACCTTCGGTAGTAGGTTAGTCCCAGGAAAGCTCAGACTTATGTTACATTTTTCAGAAGGAGGAGGTCCGCGATGGCGTGGAGCTTGTCGAGATCAGGGGCAATCCAATCCTGCGAGATAATATGTCCCAGGAAGGCGACAGAGCATGCTGCCAGGATGCACTTCGACGGTTTTAGTTTTAACCCGGCCTGCCTGATCCGTTGGATAACCTGCTTGAGGCGGTGGAGGTGGTAAGCCCAGGTCCTGCTAAAGATGATGACGTCGTCCAAGTAGGCCAGGCAAGTTTCCCATGTGAGTCCACTCAGGACGGATTCCATAAGACGTGAGAGGGTGGCAGGGGCATTACAGAGTCCGAAGGGCAGGACGTTGAATTCATAATGTCTCCCGTTGCTGGTGGAGAGGGCAGTCTTTTCTCTGTCGGTGGGGTGTACTGGAACCTGCCAATACCCTGACTTGAGGTCTAAGGTGAAGAACCAGGATGCGCCGTATAGGGAGTAGGGAGTCGTCTATACATGGCAGGGGTGTGGTGTCTTTGGCAGTAATGTCATTTAGGCATCTGTAGTCCACACAGAACCTCATTGACTCATCCTTTTTTTTTACTAGTACGATGGGGGAGAACCACGGGCTGGTGGAGGGTGAGATAACACCAGCATCTAACATGTCCTGTACCTGCCGGTCCTCCTCAGCTCGTTGGTGGGGGGTTTTCCCCCGAGATGGTTGGGGGATCAGTGGTCCTTCGGTGTGGATTTCGTGGGTCAGGACGGTGGTGTGGCCTATGTCGGTTGGTCCTGACGCAAACAGGTTCTGAAAGTCCAGGAGTAGATGGCATAGGCTGTCTGCTTGGTAAGGAGAGAGGTGGGAGGGTAGGGGAAGAAGGAGGGCGGGGGCCCGGGTGTGTGTGCAGGGCTCGGCCTCCTCCATTTCCCCCACGACTAGCCCTTTTGGTAGGGCCAGGGGGGTGGTGGAGAGGTTAGCTATGCGCACCATGTCGCGGTGGGGTGGAAGGAAAGTGAGAGGGAGTAAGCAGGAGGAAAGCGTTCTGGGGAGCAAGGAGGGGGAGAAAAGGATGGGGGTTCCGGAGGGCTGGGTGAGTTGCAGCCAAGCCTCATGGTGAGGGGGAATTATAAGGATGGAGGCAATGGTAGCAGGGTAGGTGAGGACAGGGGGGGGAAGAGAGACACAAGGGGTCGGGAACCCCAGGAGGTGAGGGGGGGCCGGGGGTGGAGGGGGAGGCATGCACATGCAGATGCGCCGGGGGCTGGAGTCCTGAGATTTGTTGAATTGAAGTCGACGCCAATGGCAGTTGATGCTCGTCCTGAGTTTTTGCAAAAGGTCCAGTCCCAGGTATCCGTCGTATGCGAGACAGGAGGAATAAAAAATTATGAAAGGGTGTAATGCAGAGACGTCCTGGTGCGTGTCTGCGCGTAGGACCTGCGTTTCCCCATGCATGGGCAGGGGGCCATCTTCTGCGTCTACAGTCTACAGGGTGAGCTGAAGTGGGGAAAAGTGGGCCAAGGGTCGAACAGTGACGGGAGTAGAAGTGGCTATATAGGCAGGATGTAGCTGCTCCCTTATCGACTAGCAGCCTTACCTTCATCTCATTCAGTCTCATCTTGTTGTAGACTGGGGGGCGTGTTGGCAGCAGCTTTTGTGTAGGGAATCTGCTTACTGCACCAATGTGCTGGGGGGTAGTATGGGCAGCCAGGAGGCGACGTACCAGCTGGATATCTTGGTCCATGTTTCCCGTAGGGTAGTGGATTGTGAAGTGCTCCCTGACAGTACTAGGGAGAATCCTGACCAGGGAATTAAAAATATGGTGTTCCCGGGTTTCCTTGTTGCATTCCGGGTATGCGGCGGTGACGAGTCACCTGGCCTGGATGAGTGTGTCATCGAGGTTTCTGTCGTAGGTAAGGGAGTCGAGCTGTGCAAGTGCTACGACTTTCCCTAGTGAGGGGGTGACTGCTTGAGTCATAAGCTTGGAAAATTCCGGCCATGTTAAGTCTAGGACGATCTTGGGTGCGATTGTGGCTACAGCCTTACCCAGCAGTGGCAGTGTTACTGCTATTTTCTACCTGTCTGTGTCGAAGGCTATGTCTAGTAGTGGTTTTACTATTTCCAAGTATGTGTGGATGTCATACTGTTCAGGGTCAAATTTGGGTATTTGAACGTGTGGTTTTGCTGCCATTTTGCCGAAGTTTCCCTTGTTCCCCTGTTGCCACCCACCAGGTCAAGAACCACCGATGACCACCAGTGTTATGCT
This sequence comes from Birgus latro, assembly GCA_018397915.1. Lineage (NCBI taxonomy): Eukaryota > Metazoa > Arthropoda > Malacostraca > Decapoda > Coenobitidae > Birgus > Birgus latro. The sequence goes on along the minus strand of JAGKTI010007675.1, from coordinate 3,962 downwards.
GCGTGGATTTGGGTGCGACTTCTTGTCCCTTATACATGGAACCTGGAAAGGGGTTCTCTTTCTAGACCGGGTTGGGCTCTATTAGGGCAATCAGAGGGAACAGGGCATAAAAAAGCAGGGCAACAACCTTACACGTATATTACCAACAAATTACAACTCTGACACAACATGAATACACACTTTACAGGAAAGTAGTTATAACACACAGAGATACACAGAACCAGGGGACTTTGGGGGAGGAGAGGGCTGGAGCTGGTTGGCGGCCTGTGTCAGGATGCCCCAGGTTGTCAGGACTTCCAGTGGCTGACTGGAGGCTGACCTGTAGAGTCTCGTTCTGGAGTTATCAGAGAGCCGTGCAGTAGAGGGTGGACCCTTCCACAGGAGTTTGGGAGGGGGGGAAAGGGGGGCCCAGCTTAGGGGCTGGGCCCGAACAGGGCCAGGAGGTGTGTTTGCCTACGCTTCCTCCGGAGGCGTCGCTTGGTGCTGGAGAGGTCTCGTACCGGGGTCCTAGGGACGTCTCGACTGGTCCCAGGGCTGTGGTCTCGTCGCTGGGCCTCCGTTAAGTCTGGGCTGCAGCAGCTTGGTGTGACAGAGTCTGACAGGGACTGGGGTCGCCAGGGATCGAGGGAGAGGGCTAGGACTCCCGATACCAAGGGTCCTTGCCAGGCCTCCTCCAGCTGTTGGCTGAGGGCGAGGACGTCTCTGTGGGGAGAGAGTGAGAGGGCACTTTCTTGTGCCCCTTCTTTCAGTGGAGCAGCAGGGTGGCTGTCTCCTAGGTGCAGCGAGGTGGCTGTCACCTTCCCTCCTTTTATGGAGTTAGAGCAAGGGCGGCTAGTGGCCGTGTCCTCCCCGTGTGCGGCTAGGTGGCCGTCACCCTGTGTGAGTGATTGCAGCAAGGTGGCCATCACTATACTTCCTTTTATGGAGTTAGAGCAAGGGCAACTAGGGGCCGTGTCCTCCCTGTGTGCGGCTAGGTGACCGTCACCCGGTGTGAGAGAGTGCGGCAAGGTGGCCGTCACTCTACCTCCTTTTATGGAGTTATAGCGAGGGCGGCAGTTGGCCGTCTCCTCCCCATGTGCGGCTAGGTGGCCGTCACCCTATGTGAGTATGTGCGGCAAGGTGGCCGTCACCCTGTGTGAGTATGTGCGGCAAGGTGGCCATCACTCTATGTGAGTATGTGCGGCAAGGTGGCCGTCACTCTTCCTCCTTTTATGGAGTTATAGTGAGGGCGGTGAGATGGCTGTCTCCTCCCCATATGCGGCAAGGTGGCCGTCTCCTCCCCGTATGCGGCAAGGTGGCTGTCTCCTCTCCGTATGTGGCAAGGTGGTCATCACCCGGTATGGCTGAGGGAGGGAAGCAGCAGGTGGACGGCTAGTGGCTGACTCCGGAGTGCTGTCTGGGGCTGTAGGAGTAGCCCCACCCTGAACCTGGCGAGGGCTGGTGCAACGGAGGTGTAAAGCACTGTTACTGCTACCTGCACGGTGGCTTACCTGAGCACGAGAGGGGCGCGTGAGAGAGGTACAGGTGCGCCCGTTTTGAGTGGAGCCCACGCCGCTCACTTCCGCTCCCTGGATATCTCCTCCTGTGGTCGGTGTCTGGCCCAGGTGAAGTTGAGGGGGAGCTTCGCTATTCTGTATTTTACTCATATCCTGCATTTCAACAAGCCTTAGTGATACTCAGTGATGGTGTATAGTGTACAGAGCACAGTGCAGCCCCTTGACCGTATAAGTAACGTTCCCTTCCCCTAGTGTGACTAAATAATAGTGCTTTCGCGGAAACTGAATTATCATAGAGAAGCAGTGCCACCCCTTGTATCAAATGTACCTTTCCTCCCCAGTTAACAGCACTTTCGCAAGATAAAACACGTACACTTAGTACATCTCAGAGTGTTCCCTAGTACTTGGAAATAGTTCAGCCTCCCTCCTTGAGCGACACCGCGACTGTCTCTCTTCGTGACACACTCCACGTCCAGTGCTATAATACTGTTGGTGTACAAAGTATGTTATGGACGTATATATTATGGTGCACACTTAACCCTTAAATTAATTACCAAAAGGGATAAGGCAAAGTTCACAAGAAGACTAACTTAACTTTACTGTACACTATAACATACACACCCAAAGAAGATACCAGAATTCGTGTTACAAAGGGGAAGCACACAGCTCTGTGTAAACAAATATAAAATAGGTAACTCTTACCTAACCAGATCATAACTCAGTGGAGGCTATCTTCACAAACAGTACTCACAGATACAGAAATTGAGTGGCTTGGAGACAGGGTTAAATCCAAGTATAAATCACACACAAGTGTAGGTGAGAGAAATGAATAAATTACACAAGTGTAGATGGAGAAGTGAATAAATTAACTAGGTGCAAAAACAGTGTCTTTTGTAATCAACGTCACGTATTAAGCAATGAGAAAATATGAGGGAAAGTGTAATAAAATGTGACAAACAACACAAGTGATTGACAAAAGATGTGCGAATGTGTTTCTTAAAAGTAACTTAGAAAAGTGACGCTCTCTGCTAAATCTAGAGCTTATAAGAGGTCGTTTCTCAGCCTCTTTCGGTTATTTAGCCATTAGGCTGTCTTGAATACAATCTTCAGCCACTCATCAATAATAGACCCACACATGACCCATAGGGGGCCTTACTCAACTCACACATACCCAGTCACGAGCCATCAAGAAAGTCGGAGAAACATTTGGCAGAATTCGATTGGAAGTTACTTTGAAATACGCTCCGCCCGCTCTTAGGCTAAGTGTTGTGCTACGTATTTGTGGGACGGTTTCTCACCCTCAAATACGCAGGCTAAAGCGGGTCCCTATTCTAGACAGGGAGGTAACTCCAAAAAGTAGGACTGGACACAAAAACAAGGCAGAAAATATTACACATGTATTCCAGATATTTCACAGAGAACAATAATACATCACAAATATTACAATGGGTTGGCCGGGGGTAAGTTAACACTGCATTCATTTGCTGTCTGTTACTATACCTTCTGGTTTAGGTATGGTACTATTAACCCGACACTCATGGTACATACAACATATTTATATTTCCGGACACAGGAATGATTTTACAACAATCCCTAAAACTCGTATAGCACTGGACGGCACTACATATATATATAAGTTACGTTACACCTGTATTTCAGGTACCTGGTGGCCAGAAGTCTATCTCAGGTAGGGTTGCCCGTAGAGATCACTAGCAAGGGGAACTGTGGTATTTTAGTACGTCCTGACTAAACACGTCGGGACACAGGGCTGGGTGAATATTTAACTGAACACAGGGGAGGGAGAGCGTAAACACCAACGCAAGGCACAACGACACAATGGGTATTTCCTGATTATCACAAAGACTGTCCAAGGCGGCGGGACTCTACCTTTAAGATATAGGTCAGGCCACGTTCTGTCTATCGGCACGTCCAATCTTATATTCTGGGTTCTTGGTCACTTAACTTTGAGGATACACTGTAGGGGATCACTCGTGAGATATCTGTCGATGCACACTACATCTGGGTCTAAGGGTACACACACATATACATATAGTCCACTCACTTGGTTACCACTAGTGGGCCCAGGCTGATTCTTCCATCTGGAGGAAAAAGGGGCAGAGTGGCGCGTTCCCAGGCAGGGCCCCACATGTGGCCGTGGGGCTAAGGGCTCGGCCCGAAGAGGGCCAGGAGCCGGGTCTGACGTCGGGTCTGGGAGTGCCTTTGGGAGACCTCGCCCACCAGTAGGTCGCGCCCTGGTGTTCGGGGCAACTCCTGGGGCAACAGGGGACCCAGGGGACTGGAACCCGGGGTGGCTGGGCTGCGGCAACTGCTCGAGGGCGGCGTCGCCGACAGGGTCGCCTCACGGGAAACTCGGGCCGGGGGAGTAGTGGACAGGGCCTGTCGTCGGCTGCGAGATCTGCGGGGGCTCTGGTCCGGCAGCTGTTCACCCTGGTGGAGTCGTAGGGA
>JAGKTI010007674.1:18109-36098 GCA_018397915.1 Birgus latro | reverse complement strand
TCCCAGCAACCACCTCCCTTTTTTGTCTGCAAACGAATTTTTCCAGTCAATATTCGGACTATTAAACTCCCCCCTCAGTTAATGCCGACCTTGCTTTCTATGACGTGTTTTACTTAGTTGTACTGTACAGCAATTTATTTTCGTATTCATCTTCTAATCTGGTTTGTCTGTTTACTACACCTAAAAGAGTAGGATTATTACCCTGTCAAAATTTCAACACACAGTATGCTTGAACATCCAATTTACTCATCTGTATTGAATTTATTGGGTTTTTGATGGATAGTAAAACTCCCCTGTAGGTTTTATGTCGTTGCGAGTTTTCAAATATTTTATAGTTTTTTCAGTGATACTTCTCCGGTAAGGCGCTTGTCACGAGGACTTAGCCATGATCCTGTAGTCAGAAATGTAGATGGATTTTCGGCAGTTACTTAAGTAATTAATTAATCCCGTTTTGAATCAATGTATTTCGCAGTCATACATATATGATATTCACAGTATAGTATGATCTAATTGGGCAGTGAGACACACTAACTTAGCTGTGTTCAATCTTTTAAATCCTCTGTCAAGATTCGATTAGTCTTAAAAAACCACTGAAGTGACTCTTCCTCCCCAGAAATATCGTGATTATCTACCTGTATCTGAGGTAAAGTGAGATCTATTTGACTCTCCTGGTGATCTAATCTCACCTCATGTACCCTACCACCATTGACCTCAAGGATTGGATTGTTAACATCTGCACCTCTCTATCATGACCTCTGTATCACGACCCAAAGCATATCTATCACTGTCTTCTGTAACCCTGCCTAACGTAGACCCCTCCTACCTTGTTGAGGTGAAAACCTCCTCTACCATATAAACTGTTGTCATGACTAAAATTTTCCCAAATATCAACAAACATTACACCCTCTTTTCTATTCAAACCTTAGCATGCTTTTGACCCCAATCATTCAACACAGAATAACAGAACCAGCATCAAATCTTGACAACAGTTCACAGATTACCAACATTCATTTCCCTTGAACTTCCTAATATGGTCACACTACTTCTAAACTATCTCGTCTGACCTGCCTGAAGCTACATTTTTAGTCCCCACCACAATAACAAAAATAGGGTTCTCAGAGGCGTTGCTTCCTCAATCATCAACTCTCTCAGTCATGTCCAGTATCCTACAACCAGGACATCATAATGTAAAGATGGTTTTTCCTAGAACGCTGTACACAAAACCCCTTCTTATGCCGAAAGAATGAATCCCTGAAACATGAAGCTAGGTTCATCCTACACTTATATTCTAGAACCTGAAACCTATTCTTGATAGTTATACTCCTATCAGTGTTACGTAGTTTATCCTTGCATGCTCCATTAATTGACTGTCAGCCATCATTATTATTTAGCCTGGTCTTAGCTCTGACCATCCAAGTTTCTAAGTTATCTACCTTCCCTCACACTTCTGTCTCCACATCCTCTACGAACAATGACTTAACATACATCATTCCAGTCTCATATTTCCATCCTTTCAACCTATCGCTTAACACTTCAACTGAATCGTTATTTTTACATAATTTCTAAACAAAGCCTACTCGCGAAGGCGCTAAACAATCAACACATTTATTCACCATCTTCGATCACCAAGCAGTGTTTGATGGACACCTTTGAGCATACGGAGCAGGAAAATCATTGGGCAGAAGCCACCTTAAGGGTGGCTTGGGAAGAGTTGCAGATGTACTGTGCGTCTTACCTGAGCAGTTCAGAGAGAGAGAGAGAGAGAGAGAGAGAGAGAGAGAGAGAGAGAGAATAAATTTACAATAACACAAAAGTTACTTATTCTGATTTCTGAATAAAAAAAGGACAGATAAACTTATTTTGGGAGGCAGATCCAATATTTCCAGTGACTGGATGCAGTGTGAATGACTGTGTGGCTGTTTCTCTAGTCAGGATGTTCTGATAATTCTCCTATAATGTTTTTTCTTGTTTTTCTCCTTTCCTTGTTTCTGGATCCTGCCAGTCACCGACTCTTATGTTGGAACTATGCCTGGGATGATGTTAATGATAATGCGTTAATCACTATGAATTCTTTGACACAGAAAATATAAGAATTTTACGCTCATGATATCCCACTAATATACCCGGTTTCAAAATTTAAAAATTCAGTAACATCGGAACTGCAACTATTGCCTGAAGTTTGAAAAATGTTAATACTCGTCAACCTATGTTTCTTGTTTCATTCTAGATAACAACCGATTTTATTTGGCTGTGAGTGAATATAAGGAGCTTCAGGTCGTTAATGCAATCACCACTAAGCGTTCCATGTAGTAATGTATTCCTAGCAACGGCAAGTGAATTTATTTGGCTGAAAATGAGGAAAAGGATATAAGAAGTAAAACTATATATTATCTGCCCACAAATGTCTATATTATGTGCAATGTTCGGCGAGGAACACTTATCATACAATATACTTAGGGTGATTGTTAGAGATAGATGTGGAAGGGAATAAACTGTGATGGATGGGTGGATGGATGGATGGACAGATACAGATACAGACAGACAGACAAACAGACTTGAACATAAAAGGTATAAAGCATACTTAATAAATGAAAGGGGAAAAGGAAAAGATACTAAAGGTGTAAGAATGTGAAAGAGGATTACGAAGAGAAAGAAGAACGGAAGAAGGATAACGCAGGAGAAAGAAGGTTAATTGGCTTTACAAGAGGGCTTAGAAAGAGCAAGAGGATTAAGCAGAGAAAAGGAATTTAGAAACGGAAAATAGGCAAATCACTGGGAATAATGAAAATGGGAAATGGAGAGAGAGAGAGAGAGAGAGAGAGAGAGAGAGATTAGTAAAGTACAAACACTCAAAAAATACTGATGCAAATGTGTAAAGAAAAAATCGAGTGCAGATTATTTTTTATTTTTTATTTTTTATTGAGGCCGATCTCTTATTTTNAGAGAGAGAGAGAGAGAGAGAGAGAGAGAGAGAGAGAGAGAGAGAGAGAGAGAGATTAGTAAAGTACAAACACTCAAAAAATACTGATGCAAATGTGTAAAGAAAAAATCGAGTGCAGATTATTTTTTATTTTTTATTTTTTATTGAGGCCGATCTCTTATTTTGTAGGCTTGGATGATGTGTGAATGTGTGGTTCATCTCGCTGCTCAGAGTGTTTGATTATTCTTGTATATTTGTGTCTTCACTATCATTGTTTCTGGTTGCTGTCTCACACCGTCTCTTGGGCGGGAACTATGGCTTGAAAGATAATGATGATGATGGTGGTGGTGGTGGTGGTGGTGGTGGTGATGGTGGTCAGCAATCACTGTGTTGTATTAGGCAAAGGAAGTTAACAAATCGTTGCACGCTCATGAATCACACTGATAATCCTTGCTTCAAAATTCCGTGGCAAAGTAACATTAAGCATTGTTAATTATCTGCTATATTCATGTTGTCATTCTCATGGTCAGTCATCTATCGTATTCCACGTCAATTTACAACTATTTGTATATAGTTGAGAGTGAGTATGGGAGCCTTAGGGTGTTGATATGATAACATCTTATCCTACCGTGTCGGAATCTGTCCCTATCGACGCCAAATGACTTAATGGAAGTGGGGGTGAATCATAAGAGTCTGGGAGTGAAACTGCATATTTAAAGAAGTGTATGCTTATTTTATGACTCTGTATTGTCCGCAGCACGATGCTATCTGGCGCATATGTTACAGACTGATGTGGAAGTGTAATGAATTATTCAGGGAGTAAACGAAATGAATGACTGTGACTCAAACATTTGTTAACTCTCCCCACTCTCTCTCTCTCTCTCTCTCTCTCTCTCTCTCTCTCTCTCTCTCTCTCTCTCTCTCTCAACTGAACACGGTCTTTTTTTCAGAGTACTTCTGTTGTTTTCTCTTGACTTTGTAAGGTAAAAGACATTGCTGAGTGATCTTTTTAAGTAATTATAAAATTAGTTTTCATGTGATGATGGTAAAAGGCAGCTGTTGAGAAGATTCAATTAGTTAACTGAGAAAATATTAAGTAATATTTAGTACGATGTGGATCTTTAGAGAAAGAATACAATGCTCTCAGGATGACAGAGTGCAACCTGTTGATTAAGAAATACAAGTAACTACAACCTGTTATGGTCAAGACCATTATTTCATTCCCGCTAATGCCAGACGATTTAATTCAGATGAGAGAGAGAGAGAGAGAGAGAGAGAGAGAGAGAGAGAGAGAGAGAGAGAGAGAGGTCACAGTTCCCATTCACTAACTCATCCATCCATCATCCAACCACCCCTTCATCCATTCATCATACATCCAGCCATCATGCACCCATCCATCCAACATTCACTCAGCCATCCACGCATCCATCATCCATTATCTCCTTTTTAATATCATACCTTTTTCCTCCCCTTCCTTAATTCCTCCTCGTCCTTGTATGTTGAATGGTTGTGCTGCTTAAACTTTCATACTGGATTCCGGTGTAGGAGTTGGTGGGAGCAGGTGGGGGTCTTTCTGCTGTATTATCTTCGTTTTAGTCATATAGATTCCTCAGACACGCTCTACCCTATAATTAAGTTTCAAAAGTGGTAATAGATATTTTCCTGTTTGTTTTCCTTTGCATTTTTCAATTACCTTTTCTTCTTCTCCTCCCCTTCCTCTCCTCCTCGTCTGTCCTCCCCGTCATCATGATCATCTTAATCGTCTCATCCTCCCTCTCCTCTCTTTCTCCCTCGCCTTGCTTTTCTGCCCCCCTTTTTTTCCCCCCACTTTCTACCTGTTCTTTCTCTTTTCCTTCTATCTGCCTCTTCCTGTTTCTCCTTCTCGTTTTCCTTCCCCTCCCGCATTTCTGTTCTCTCCTTCCTTCCTGTTCTGCCATTATTATACTTTTCCTCTCCTTCGAGTTGATCCTCTTCTTTCCCTCCTTCTCTTGCTCTCCCCCTTTCATGCCTCGTGTTCCTCTGGCCATCACATCAGGCGCCTTGTTACGTACAGTTGCACAATATTATACTCACCACCATCACGCACACCAACCTTCACCCCATAAACCTCGTCATTTCCATCTCCCTCCCTGCCTCTCTCTCCCCTTCTGTAAGAAATATCTTTTAGAGGCTAAATAAAATCATCTGATGGTAACAGAAATATATAAAACAAAGATATCGGTGCACCAAGGAAATAAAATGTGCATATTTATGATGTTATTACTAAGGGAAGTCCCCCCTTACATGAAGAAACGTGTCGCTTGGTAGAAAGATAAGAAAAGAAATCACTAAGTGTCTTCCACGTGACACCAGTACACATCTGCTTAACCAGGTCTGCTTTATAGAATATTTCGTGGCACTTTAATTAAGGAAACATCAATCAGAATTAAATATAGTGGTTGCCAAAAAATAATTTCAGAGATTAAGTTTATTCACACCCGCCAAAAGCCTGATCCGAAGACGATTCATAAATGTTCGATGTGTTAGGAACATCAAACATGCATTCTCTGCCACCATCCGAGGGAAGCGCATCTCAGGCCATATAACTAAGCTTTTGAGATTAAGCTCTGGTTTTCATTTGTAGTTTTATCTTAACTCGTACAGCTACCTAACAACGCCTCACCAGACTAAACGATTACGAAAATACGACAAAACACAACTGATTCTCTATATAGTTAACTGCCATTTACATAACTTTTCACAAAAAATGATTTACAATCTTTCTGAAAATGGATCTCTGGCGTCTAAGGGTCCTAGTTTCTTTGGCTTAGAAGGCATAGTACCTCTTTTTTAGCGATGAATTTTGGATACTAAGACCTGCCGTTCTCGTGTATGTTATGTGTTTTTATCCCCGTATTTTCTCAATTAACCAGGCTACTACCCGATAACTATATTAAGTGTACGGATAATGTCTGATTTAGAAGGAGTCAGTGAAGGCTACAACTAACACCTTCACTTCAAGGAATCTCTCCCACACTGAATGGTAATGTTTGGACAAAGAAGGAATTGCCATCGGATTGAAGGAAATAACACCGAGATATATACATAGGTGTACATAGGAACTACAAGTAACTGAAGGCCAAATGGCCTATGATGAGGATAATTGTTGGAAAACTAAGCTAATTCCACTAAGACCTAGTCTGCGTGTAAGAAAAAAAAGGAAAGAGAACATTACCGGTGCTTATGAGATAAGCCAGTAATTAGAGAGAAAATTTCGTGAGTCAGCTTTCCCTTTAATCTGAATATTGATCCCCAAATCACCTTCAAAACCCTGAGCCCTAGGGAGAGAGAGAGAGAGAGAGAGAGAGAGAGAGAGAGAGAGAGAGAGAGAGAGAGAGAGAGACCTTGGAGTAACAATCAGTTAGGCTGTACAACAACACTCAGTAAACTATACAATTAACAATGAATGAAGGGAAACAGACAAACATATCGACATACAGAAAAAAAAAAGTTAATTAAATCTGGAACAGAAGTTTGCCAAGAATGGAAAAAAGGCCAAACAAAAAATAACGTTACTTCCTATCATGAATATTCTATACAAAGTTGCACTTTGGTGCCGTAGAACTCTGCGTAGTTAACGAATTTCTGACGCGCTACTTAGCTTCACTGAATACTGTTTATATTGATGAAGGTAAGTATTAGTCCACAAGGCTAGTCAAGCGAGTGGTGGATGGATTTTAAATAGTTAAAATCGCCCACCTGATGTTTACTGTTCATTTTTCCATGCTTTGTTCGTGAAAAATACTCTTCTGTATTTTACCTGTAAAATATAACATAGTGCTAAATTGTTTTTCTAGATATGGTCCATTAAAATATAAACTTCAGTGGTCTATACCAGTGATACTCAAACAGCCCTACTGCATTCATAGGCAGTCTTTGGATCGGCTTTATATATTATTTTTACTCAACAACACAGAGCTGTAAGTTTCATTATGAGATATTAGTCGTTGAAGAATAATATTATATATATTTACCACACAAAATTAACCCATTGGACACGGGAATGTCCTATTCATTCACTAGTTGCCATATGCTTAGATTTCCTACAGCGTAAGAGGTTTCTCGAGCTGGAGGATTGGAGACAGTTTTAATAAACCCATTTTCATACGGGAAGCCTTCCCTCGGTTAGAAAAAAAAATCGCCTGGTAAGTAAGATTGGACTAAGAAGGACGCCACCCGAACTGTGGGGTTAAAATTTACCATTGCTTTACGGTGGTCCCTACTCTCTCTCTTTTTCTCTCTCTCTCAAGGTGGTCAAGTCCGTAAGGCGCCTCATATAAAGCAGCTAAATTTTTTCATCAGCATATAAACCCAAATGGACTTCCATTTAGTTCACGTCAGAGAAAGTGCAGCAGGGGCAGGGAAACTGAGGCTCAGTTCTCGGTCGTAACTGTGTAATGCTTTCCCAGGATGGACAAGTATGGAAAATGCAAAGTGCAGTTTTTTCAGTGTTTCTTGATAGCCCTTTCAAAAAAAATCCTGGTTACCAGAGGAAAATTTGCTTTAGAAAGAAGAACACAGAAAGAATACAGAATTCTCTATGTCTATATTTTTTTCCTGAAAAACTACTAAAATAAATTGCTGAACCGTATTTTAAGTTCGATAAGCTTATATGAACCTTTTCAACACCAATTTAACTCTCATGAGGCCTTAACATTCTTTCGTATGTTATTTATATTGTTTTTTTTATGTCGATATATATCACATCAATAACACACAAAAAGTATAAGGAGCAGGAATGAATTACTCATGAACTGGTGTTATGAAATGTTCAAGCAACTAAGAAAATGGCCGTTCATTTTGAAAGTTTATCCTGACAGAGGCAACCAGAAAGTCCACAGGGTTAGTCAAGATGGAGGTGGCTGGATTGTATACTGACACGGTTAAATTCCCCCGTCTAATGTTACTAGCTGCTTGAGGGCCATAAAAGCTTTCTCTAAGACTGAATAGATAATTTGTTTTCCAATGCAAATTCTAAGCCCTCAAAGCCTTGTTCAAGTGCTGATATCTTTTCCTGAGATGTTTTCTCATGTTGTTTTCCTCTAAGTTAGGAACACCAACTTCTTCCATCATATCAACACAAGGAACAGGAAATAGGCTTCTGTCATACGGGAAATGTGTTGGTACCAAAGCTACTGTTAAGAAGCGAGATATGTCAGTTAGGTAGTCGATATTTTTCTCGACGTTTCCCGTACTGTAGGTTTCGCAACGAGTCAGAGTTGCCAGTTTGCCTGCTGTTTCTGAGCGTAGTTATTTCGTATGTTGTACAATAAGAGTAAAAGTTGACGATGTATATTGCAATTTCCACTCAATTAACGCCGGCGTGCCACAGGGATCAGTTCTGGCACCAACCCTGTTCCTGGTTCATATTAATAATCTTTTACCTGTCACCCACAATCCCATCCATTCATATGCAGATGACTCAACACTTCACAGCTCATTCACACTCAGACACCCATTTATAAAGTCTGATATCTTCAATTCTCAACTCAGCACAGCCATCTCCATAAATCAAGACTTATCTATGATCAGTGAATGGGGTCAAAACAACCTTGTCTTATTTAATGCTAGTAACACCAAATGTATGCAATTTACTAATAGACAGATATTGCCTGATTCATATATTACATTCAATGCTGCTAATATTCCCGTCTCCAAAAGTATTGAAATTCTCGGCGTCTGACTTAACAGTGCCCTCAGTTGGACCTCTCATGTCAGATCACTTGCTAAAACCGCCTCAAAGAAACTTGGATTATTATACAGAGTCCGTAACTTCTTCACTGATGAGCAGATAGCTTTAATTTACAAGAGTCATGTGCACTTTTAGCTTGAATATTGCTCACCCTTGTGGAATGGATGTGGAGAGGTTGCATGAAAACAACTAGACAAAATTCAGAACAAAGCTGTTGGAATTATTAATAACCTTGCTATTACAAATAATTTACCTCCCCTAAGAGTAAGAAGGAATGTTGCCTCCCTTGCATTATTTTACAGATATTTTTATGGCAAATGGGCAGACGAAGTTGCGTCCATTGTGCCACCTCTCCATGCCTTCCCTCGTGCTGCACGGGCATCTGGCAGCGCTCATGACTGGAATGTCACACAGCCATATTGCAGAATTTCCGCCTATCAGAATTCTTTTATTCCCCGAACTGCATCTCTCTGGAACTCGCTTCCCCAGAGTTGTTCCCCTCCAAACTTCTACCTACAGCTGTGCCAGTCCAACTGTTACAGATATTTCATGAATGGAGGACACCAGTAATCTGGTGTATGGATTTTTTTTTCATTCACTTGCTTTTCGTTCCTCTGTTCTGTTATTTAAAAAAAAAAAATGTGCTCTTTTTCTCTATAATGTTCTATTTAAATGATTGTTCATTAAATTATGGAATTCAATTTAAGTTTGGTAAATGATTTAGAGTGTTATGTAATGTGAGAAGACTCTGGCATGTTTTGATGTCTCCTAATTGGTAACTGTTAGCTGTTGCCCCGCCAATGTTTGTGTTAGAAGTTTCTCGAGTAATGCAAGGATGGGGAAGAGATTAGTTCGAGTTCAGTCGGTTTTCAGTTCAGTTTGAGTGTCAGTGCAGTGTCAGTGAAGTTCGTATATTTTCGGTACTAGTGAAAGCAGTGAAGTGTTGTTGGCAAACAGAGAAGTGTTAATAGAAGTTTGTATATCAACAGTACTTGTGAAAATAGTGAAGTGTTGTCATGCATTAAGGGTAATTCCAGTTAGTAAAGTCTGTATAGCTCCAGTGCTTGTGAAAACAGTGAAGTGAAGTTGGAAAGCATTAAGTGTAATTATTTGATAAATAAAGACAGTGAACTTAAGAAGCCAGTGTTTATTTACAACGCCCCAGCTGGTCTTGTGTAACGTACACGTAAAGGCTGACCATAGGAACAACACCTCACTGGGCAACGTCCTTCCTATACTGAACTACTGCTGTTGGAGCCTGTGGCAGTGTGGGATGGGCATGTAACACTATTTTTTAAACACTATAATCGTCCAAAAATGTCAATTGCCCATTGCTGATTTTTGCTCCAACTTCAACTATCACTGCTCTCAATACTTCTCGAGTGATCTTCGTCATATGTAAGGTCATTCTTAGTCAATTATTGACAATACTTAGGATGCATTCAGAGAATCCATTCTGCCACTAGGCACTAAGAGCTATAAACTTCCGTGTACAACCACGGATTCCCCAAGCTGTCTTAACCTTTGGGTCATTCATTATAACTAAATGTAATGCTTCAATGAAATTAGTTCTTTTGTCGCTTATTAACTTCTAAGGTAGAACCTTCTAACAGCAGTAGTCTACTTTTGTTCAAAAAATTTCTGAATTAATGTAGTCTGCCATTTCTAAGTCACCGCCTTTGCATATGTACTGTACAGTCTAAGACGAAAGTCCTCGGACATAGGAAATTTGTCAGTCAAGAGATGGCGCCTAAATGGCTGCTTAAAGGAGAAGGAGTTAGCAAATGGGAGGAACGTGAATGTGGTGGGGAAGGGCAGGAGGAGAGTCAGTGGGTGGAGACCTGAGCCTCGTTTCTATTGGTTGAAACTTATGTGTCTACCAAGCTGTAAAGCTGAATACTGCTGAGGCGAGTTTTGGTGCATAGAACAATTTAGTCAGAACCCGGAATTAAATAATGTGAAAAATTATTACCAGAAAACAAATAACATCCAGAAAAATGTAATGAAGTTAAATTTCATGTGGTAAGGGCACTCCCATGATAAGAGAAATCATGTGACAGATGTCAGGATGATGTCATTAGTAATTTTTGTACCTCAGTGCCAGTACAGATTATTTGTGGCTATATGTTTTTGTACTATTGTTTCAGTGTATATGTTCCTATATTAAGAATTCTTTTCATCCGTTTAATCATTTGTGCTATTCATCAGTATTCATATCAAATAAATGGATGCAAATAAATGGATGTAATGTTAATACCACCGTTGCGAAGAAAGTTTTCGCCTTTTGACTGGTATGGGTATTATTATAAATTATACATTGGTTGCCATTAACCAGAATAAATCGTTTGATGTTAAGCCTCTTCACACGGTCAGTATTTATTGACAGTGCCATTTTGTCAATATTTTAATTACAAATGAGTGCAAGGTCGCATGATAAGTATTATGGACATATTTGTTAGGCAGAGTTTCCATTTAACGTGTCTTTTAACGTACTTTTGTCTTGGTTTCCTAGGTGAAACTATATTACCCCATCCAACCACCCACCTACCAGTCAACCAGTCCACCCAAACTCATTCAGCCATGTGTAGTAAGCCCGTTGTCTTGCCCGTCTTCAGGAAAGCCATATATCCCATCACTGACCAACTCACAAAGCGAACCCACCTTACCCACATGCCCAACCCACTCCAGCGCGCCACTCATCCCATCCACCCACCCAACTCTTTCCACAAATCACCCTGTCCTCCTACCACACCCAAATGGTAGACCACACTCATTTCACTCAATCACCCCACTTTGCCCACCACACCCACCCACCCATTCTGGCCTCTTCACCTTCTCACCCATCCTACCCACTCACCCCACACACCCCCATCAGCCACCTAACTCAACCACCCTGTCCACCCACTCCACGTATCCGTCCACCAACCTACCCACCCAGCCACCAAGCTTGGACCATCACAAGATGACTCGCAACTACACACACACACACACACACACACACACCAAAACGCCCGGGCATGCTGAAAAATTCATAATCCCTGCATGTTTGACAGTGCTTAATGGAAGTAACGATCCACGTATAATTGTTAGAAAGTGCGCTAACACCGAAGGGAGAGATCTGGCAGGAGGGGACATCTGTTATATATACTGCAGATATATGGCGTCAGCGATGTCATTTGCATGACGTGCCGCTGGAACTACGAAATAGAACGAAACCTGATATACCTGAACATCAGGCAATCACCCACCCGGGAGGTGGGATTTAACCCACAACTATTAGGCTAAAAACCCGTGCTCTAGCACTGATCTCGCTGCAACATTATGCCATGTTCTTCCATGTCGGATTTATAAGGTTCATAATATTTTATAGTTAGAATTAGTTTCTGTAGACTATGTCTAGCACCAAAAATGTCATTTTTACTTATCCCCTAATTCTACTGATTATGAAAAATTTCTTTGACTACCTTACTCGTACTTCTACGATGGAACATATCCTATTCATTTCTCCTTTCTCTGAAACCTCTATTCTAGGAGATTTCAGTGTTCACTACCATCTTTGGCTCTCCTCTCCTTTCACTGATCCACCTGGTGAAAAAGCCTACATCTTCTCTATCCTTAATGACCTAGTGCAGCTTGCACAGCACCCTACCTGTATTCCCTGACCGCCTTGGACAGAGTTCCAACATACTTGACCTCTTCCTTACTACTAATCCTTCTGCTTACACTGTTAATCTTTCCTCTACAATGGGCTCCTCCGATCACAACCTTATTACCTTAACCTGTCCTATCGCTCCGGTAGCGCCTGTTGACCCTCCAAAGGAACGTTGGTAGTGGCACTTTGGAGCTGCTGATTGGGAGGCCCTCGGGCAGTACTTCCTCGATTTTCCCTGAAATGATTATAATCATTCTCATATCCTTTGACTAATGCAAGAAATCCTTGGTTCAATCACTCTTGTTCTAATACTGTCCACAACAAGTAGAGGGCCTATAGAAGGTACCAAAGCCAACCCCACCCTCCCCAGTCACATCTTTTTTATGTTTCTGCCCAGAATCGTGCTAAGTCTGTTCTTTGCTATGCTAAAAATAATTTCATCCGTACTAAATGCTCTCAACTCTCCGACTCGAATTCTTCCTGCTCCGTCTGGCACATTGCCAAACACCTTACTAACAACACTATCTCATCATCCTTTCCTCTTCTTTTCAAATCTGATTGTTCTGTAGGTATTTCTTCTCATGATAAAGCAGATCTCGTAGTTCAGACTTTCTCCTCCAGTTCCACCTTAGACGATTTCAGTGCTGTTCCTCCATCACTTCCGCCCTCTGACTTCCTCATGGCTGACTAAAATTTCTTCAGCTGATGTATTTTCTGTCATCACTAGCCTCAATACTAACAAGGCATATGGGCCTGATGGAGTCCCACCTGTTGTCCTCAAAAACTGTGCTTCTGTGCTTACACCCTGCCTAGGTGAACTCTTTTGCCATTGTCTGTCAACTTATACCTTTCCTTCTTGCTGGAAGTTTGCTCTCATTCAGCCAGTCCCAAAGAAGGGTGACCATTCCCAGCCATCAAACTATCGCCCAGTTGCTTTAGCAACCAGTGTCTCAAAAGCTGTCGAGTCAATTCTCAACAGAAAAATTTTAAAGCATCTTTCCTATCACCACCTTTCTGCCCGTCAGTATGCGTTTCCTCAGGGATGGTCCACTGGCAATCTTCTCACCTGCCTTTCAGAATCCTGGTCATCCTCCTTTCGGGACTTTGACGAAAGCTTTGCCATTGCACTTGACATCTCAAAGACTTTCGATCGAGTCTGGCATAAATCTTTAATTTCCAAACTGCCCTCTTATACGGTTTCTATCCTTCTATCTGTGCCTTCATCTTTAGCTTCCTTTCTGGTCGTTCTATAGCTGCTGCTGTAGACGGCCACTGTCCTAGATCTATCAACAGTAGTGTTCCTCAGGGCCCTGTCCTATCACCAGCTCTCTTCCTTTTATTCATCAATGACCTTCTAAGCTGTACTTCTACCCATTTCCACTCATACGTTGATGATTCCACACTTCACCTTTCCATTCGGTTCCCGCAACGTCCATCTCAGCAGTCACTTCAACAAACAGTGGATGTGGCTATGACACACCTAATGTCTGTCTTGGCTCGTATCTCTGACTGAGGTAAAAATAACTTTGTTGTTTTTAATGCATCAAAGACTCAGTTCTTACACCCATCAACCCGACAAAATCTTCCACATGAGTACCCACTAATGTTTAATATCCAGCTCAATTCTGCAGCATCCTTGAACATGTTTGGGGTTTCATTCACTCGGGACTTATCTTGGAAAGATCATATTACATCTCTTGTAAAATCTGCTTCCAAGAGATTAGGTGTAATAAGCCGACTCCGTACCTTCTTTACCCCAGCACAGTTGTTGACCTTATACACGGGTTTTATTCGCCCCTGTGTTGAGTACAACTTTCTTGTGTGGGGAGGCTCCCCACATACAGCTCTTATCAATAGAGTGGAGTTAAAGGCTTTTCGTCTCATTAACTCTCCTCCTCTTACTGGCTCCCATCAAACTCTGTCTCTTCACTGCACTGTTGCATCTTTATCTCTTTTCTGTCACTCCTTCAATTGTCACTGCTCCCATGGACTGTCTGCTTGCATCCATCCACCTCAACGACGGGCGTGTAGCACCCTTCTAGCAACAAACTCTCATCCCTTTTCTGTCCAAGTCTTTAATGCAAGAGTTAACCGTTACTCCCAGTCCTTCATTTATGCATTAGATCAACTCTGGAACTGTCTCCCTCTGTCTGTATTTCCTACTTCCTGTGATCTCCAGTCTTTCAAATGCAGTGTATCCAGGCATCCCAAAATGAACGGATCTTGATTTTGGCTCTCTTTTGTATTGTTTTTGTTTTTGTTTTTTTTCTTGGATGGAACGATTTGCGGACTTCTGGCCTTTGGTTCCTTCTTCCTTGCATTAAAAAAAAAAAACTGATGGGGAGGAGTTTGAAAAAGGTAACCTAAACATTCACTGCTCCAGACCACCGGAGCAGATAAACACGTCTGTCGAGGCATCCCACATTGAAGTAAAAAAAGAATCCCTCTGGCTCTTGCAACCTGGCATGCACCACCCTTGCTCAGTACTGTCCGAGACACATGACCAGGCTGAAGGACTACCTTTGTTGTCCATGAACTGAAAAAGTATGAAATTGATATTACTGCCTTGTCTGAGACTCTCCTCTCATGAAAGGGCAATCTAAAGCATGCAATACAAAGTTGTACCCATTTCTGGAGGGGGAAACCCATACAATGCAGGAAGAGCCAATTGTAATGGCTTAGCAGTCCGATGCAAGCTACTACACAAGATCCAACAGTCATCTGTGAGTGTATCAGAGAGTTGATGTCCTGGTGCATGCCACTCTCTAAAGGCCAATATGCATCACTCATCAGTGCCTACGCCCTAACCCTTGCTTACGAGGTCACTGTCAGAGATTTCTTTTATGACTCTCTGGATGTCACCATTCTCTCACTACCACATAATAACAAACTCATTCTGCTTGGAGATTTTAATGGCAGAGTAGGAAAAGATAATCACCACTGGCAGAGGATTAATGGCTGCCAAGGAGTTGAAAAACAATTACCTTAGACTGATTTCCTTATGCTCAAAAGACAGTCTGGTTATCACCAACACCACTTTACAACTTCAGAATAAACACAAAACTACATGGATGCACCCACAATCAATTTGCACTGGCACCCAATTGACTATCATTATAAGGCAGCAGGATCGAAGAGAAGTTCTTATAACCCTACCTATGTGAGGTGTTGAGTGTTCAACAGACCACAACCTTATACTCAGCAAACTGCACCTACTCATACACCTACATATGAACCATAGGTCATACTGCAAGAAATTAAACAGTAGCATTTCATAGGATGTGGCAACTTGTAACACCTCCCGCAGAACTGTTACAGATAAACTTTCTCACTACCCACACGACCCAAACAACAATCCAACGAACTTACAAACAAAGTGGCTGAACATTAAAACATGGCTTCAAGGCACTATGCAAGAAACCCTAGGCTTCTTCACTTGCTGCAATAAAGACTGATTTGATGAAAATGGTGAGGGCGTACATGACTTTCTTGCAATGATGAATATAACACATAAGTGGTTGCCTCATCCTAGCTCCCTAACCCTAAAAGCTGAATTCCAGAATCTAAGAGGTGAAACTCAGAGAAAAGCGCGTGACATAGAGAACAAATGGTGGACTGAGCAATCAAAAGGGCTGCAAAGACTGGCTGTTATTAACCCTTCAATGGTCATGGGTTCAGAGGAATGCGTGCTCCCCTTGCCGGCCTAGAAATCATTTTTTCACAGTTCTAAAATCGATTTCTTTTTCTTACAGATGTGAAGAGAACTGTCTGGTGCATCTGGCAATGTATTTTTCAGCTCCTTAAGCCCATCATGTGATTTGCTATTATTTGTAGCAGGTTTCAGAAAACTGACAAAATCTGTTGCACATGTGTCATTAACAAGTAACCGTATAAACGAAAACATCCGAGAAAAAGTGGCCACCTAAGTGCCTGGGATAGCAGAAGATGGCTGGGCAAACATGCCAGTGACCTTCATTCCCTTCCCATAACTGGTTGTAGTTTCTAAAGCTTGTGGCAATTCGATGTCACCAGCACGTCTACCAGAAAGCGTCAATTAACACAGGCGGCCATTGAGGGGTTAAGGACCAACATGGGTTCTACAACTCCATAAAAACCAGCTATGGGCCAACCAAACACAACATAAGGCCAGTTCAATCAGCTGAAGCAGGGCTCCTGAAATACAACCAAATACTGCTAGAGAGATGGGCACAACATTTCAATACCTTACTGAATCGAAGAAACCCAGTGGAACACAATATACGTGTTAACATCACAAATGTTCATCAGGCTGCAAATCTTGATGCCCCACCTACACTTGCAGAAACTGTTTTGGCCTGATGGCATATCATCTGAACTAATCAAAGAGGGGTACCAGTTACTCCTCCAGTGCCTTCATAATATTCTGACTATAGGGAACCAAGAACGAATATCGTCTGAAAGGCTTGCTTCTGATATTGTAAGAAGTAAGGGGAAATGTACAAATTATGACAACAACAGAGTTATCTGAATCCTTGTGAATGTTATCAAAATATTAATCAAAATAATGTTATCCTGGCTGAAAAAACATCGGAGTCAACGCTCCCTGACACACAATGTGGATTTCAGAAGGAGTGAACCACCTGTGATATGATCTTAGTTGCCCGACAGATACAAGAGAATGCCGCGATCAGAACCGTAACTTATATATTGCATTCATAGATCTTGCAAGAGCATTTGACACTGTCACCAGTGTCAAAATGAGAAGTTCCAGACAAATTTCTTAGAATCCTGGAGAGCCTACATGGCAACATGAATGCTCATGTGTCCATAGATAGGGACAAATCTGTACCCTTCAATGTGGAAGCTGCAGTAAAAGTAGGATGTTTTCTGGTTCCCGTCATTTTCAACATCTGCCTCACTGCAGTCACCCTTTTAAGACATCAACAAATGAACCCTAAGATGGAATAACACTCCAGCTCCATCTAGACAGTAGTTTATTTAATTTCAGTCGTCTTCAGTCACAATCGCAGACTGAAGTGGCTCGTTTCCTAGAACTACAGTATGCTGATGACTGTGTTGTCCTTGCACATACCTCAGAAACCCTATGACAAAGTCTCATCATCGTCTCCAACATACACTGCGGAATGGAGCTCAGAGAAAATGTCAGTTGAACAGAAAAAGTATCTCAGAGGAAAAACCCAGAGGAGCGTTTTGCATTTTAGATTAATGGCGAAAATGCAAAACAAGTTGATCCTTGTAACTGTGTTCACAGATAAACTTACAGTAACACTGAAGCAGATGTCATGCCCCATCCTTTTTTGGATGTCTCAGATCCAGATATTTTAAGAAGACCAACTTGAGAATCAACATGAAGGTGTCAGTATTTACAGCTGTATGCCTCTCCACCCTCTTACTTGGTGCTGAATCTTGTACCAACTACCAGCGTCACATCAAACAGCTTGAAATATTTCACATCTGATGCTAACAGTCCATCCAAGGACCAGTGTGGAAGGATAAAGTCTTTCATTCACAAATTCTTCAGTGGGCAAAGCCAAAAAACATAGACTATGCCAGCTAAACGGCAGCAGAGATGGGTCAAACACGTTTTCTGCATGCTTGAAAACAGCCTTCCTGACCAGGTTCTTTATGGCCAACTCCCTGCAGCGTGCCACAACCCAGGCGGACAAAAGAAGAGATATAAAGATAA
>JAGKTI010007674.1:0-14017 GCA_018397915.1 Birgus latro | reverse complement strand
GGAATTGATGGAGTGTGTGGTGAAATGCTGAAGCATGGGGGAGAGATAGTAATAGAATGGATGTGGAAGGTGTGCAGATTGGCTTGGGAGGAGGGTAGAGTCCCGGAGGATTGGAAGTCAGGTATAATTATTCCTCTGTACAAAGGAAAAGGGGAAAAAGCAGTGTGTGGTAATCATAGGGGCATTTGCCTTCTCAGTGTAATAGGAAAAGTATATGGTAGGATACTTATTGACAGAGTTAGGGAAATAACTGAGGAATTAGTTGGAGAAGAACAATGAGGTTTTAGGAAGGGGAGAGGTTGTGTAGACCAGATATTCATTCTTAGATCCTTAGTGGAAAAGTTTCTAGAGAAGGGCAAGAAGTTGTATGCAGCCTTCATGGATCTGGAGAAAGCATATGACAGGGTGGATAGACAAGGATTTTGGAATGTATTAAGAATATCTGGAGTGGATGGGAAGTTGTTGAAGGCAGTGAAGAGTATGTATGAGGGTGCTAAGACTGCAGTGCGTGTGGATGGCAAACTGAGTGAATCTTTCCATTTGAAGGTTGGATTGAAACAAGGATGTGTCATGTCTCCATGGTTGTTCAATCTGTATATGGATGGGGTTATAAAAGAGATACAAGGTCGGGCAGTGGATGCTGGAGCAGCCCTGGTGAGAGAGGGCAGTGTTTGGAAACTCCCTGTACTGTTGTTTGCAGATGATACTGTGTTGTTGAGCGAAGACGAAGGGGAGCTGCAAGGCTTGGTAGATGAGTTTGGGAGAGTGTGTAAGAAATGGAATCTAAAGGTGAATGTAGGGAAGAGTAAAGTGATGGTCTTCGAGAGAAGTGAAGCCAGTGAATGTACAGTGAGATTGGATGGGAAGGATATGGAGAATGTGAGTGAATTTAAGTACTTGGGCAGTGTGATGAGTAAGGATGGAAATCTGGAGGGTGAAGTGCTCGAAAGGGCACAGCAGGGAAGGAAGGCTGCTTGTTCGTTGAAAGCAGTGAAAAGAAACAGGGAGGTGAGCATGGAAGTGAAAAAGTTGTTACATGACAGTATTGTGATACCAACTCTAACATATGGAAGTGAAGCTTGGACCCTGTTGGAAGGACAGAAGTCAAGAGTGAGAGCAGTGGAAATGAGTTATTTGAGAGGAGCATGTGGAGTCACATGGAGAGACAGACTAACAAATGAGGAAGTGAAGGAGCGTTGTGGTGTGGTTGTGGACGTGATAGGAAGTGTTAGGAGAAACACGTTAAGGTGGTTTGGGCATGTGGAGAGGATGGAGAGTCAGAGACTGACGAGGAGAGTGTATGTGAGTGAGGTGGAGGGGGCGAGAGGGAGGGGGAGGCCGAGGATGAGATGGAGGGATGGAGTGGAGAGGTATATGAGAGAGGGGGGTGTGAGTTGGGAGCGTGGTAGTGAAATGGCAGGGGACAGAGTGACATGGAGGCGATTTGTTTGTGGCCACCCCGTTCGGGATTGAGGCGTCTGGCAATAGATAGATAGATAGATCTTAAGACGCTCGTGTTGTGTCTGGGAGAGATTAAAACTGCTCTGCCATTCACCGAGTTGTGTCGAGCAGTGGTTTGATCCTGATGTGCTGTGACTGAAAGAATTCCTTCCATCATGGATTTACCTAGTTTCCTCAAAAAAATCAGGTAGCCACTGCTTTTATGGCGCCATGGTGCAGTGGTATCAGTACCTGACTTCTATGCAAGAAGTCCTGGGTTCGATTCCCAGTCGAGGAGCGTGTAAGTATATTTGTACACACGCGTTTAATGTGTGTTTCTCTAACATCTTAAGACGCTCGTGTTGTGTCTGGGATAGATTAAAACTGCTCTGCCATTCACCGAGTTACGTCGGGCAGTGGTTTGATCCTGATGTGCTGTGACTGAAAGAATTCCTTCCATCATGGATTTACCTGGTTTCCTCAAAAAAATCAGATAGCCACTGCTTTTATGGCGCCATTGGTATCAGTACTCAGTATCTGACTTCTATGCAAGAGGTCCTGGGTTCGATTCCCAGTCGAGGAGCGTATAAGTCTATAAATATATATTTATATGTGTGTGTAAAATAAATCTCGGGCACGATCCCATTGTTACCTGGTGAGCCCGGGGTGGTGGATAGGTAAAGGCCTTGCAGATAATGACGTTCCGACTTAGGGCCCGGACACACTTGCCCCCGAACATCTGGTCGTCAAGAGGAAACGAGGCGTTCAGATTCGAATATTGAAACAGCTCCAACCCGGTGCTTCGTTTCGTCTTGTCAATCACATCTTTGGGAGCAGGTGTGTCCGGGCCCTTAGACTGCACAGACCATGGGAACCCATATAGATATATAGGGCGTCACCAAATTTGCTGAATAAAGTGGCCCCAAAATTACATCTCACCAGAAACTGTGTGGCAGAGAGTTAATATTATTTGCCACAAACCCCCCAACCAAATATGAATTCTGCAGAAAATGGTCGCAAGGGCGTTCCTGCTGGATCATCAACTAAAATAAACATCACACCGCACTGCCTCCTGTGCTTACGGGCAATGTGTCACTAAAAGTGAAGGGCAGTTTCACGGCAAATCAGAGACCGAAACATTAAACTAACTGAAATCCATGAAGATCTAGACATTCAGTGTAGGAAACCTCACAGTAAATTACGTACTTGCTACCTTAAAGACTGAATTAGAAGACACTATTTGGGATTTTGTAGGTTTATGTAAGGTTCAAAGAAAAATAAATTCAGCTCCATAACAGCAATCACCTATTGTACTAAAGAGAAAGGCAAATGATAGAGTTAGTGGTGTAGCATTTCTAATTTACAGATTTTTGCAGAGAACATTGTTAAATTCAACAGTGTATATGACAGAGTAGCATGGACTGTAATTAGCCAATGCAAAAATACACCCTGAAAGTAACACAAGTATATGTACCAACCAAAGCTCAGATAATAAAACAAGAACATTCTGTGACGACATCTCCCAGATTAAAGAAGAAGAGAAGACCACATATACTGTATGCATGGGAGACTTAAGTGCAATAGTTGGCAAATCATAAATGGAGAAGCATGTATGGGGAAAAATCGGGGTGGGAGAAAGGAATGACAAAGGCGAAATGGTTGTAGTTTTGCTGACGTGTATTGCATAAGAATAATGAACACATTCTTTCCCAAAGGAACAGCGAGGAAATGGACCTAGAGAAGACCTCATTGAGAATCAAAGGAATGAAATACACCTCATTACAGCAGATGAGAATAACACGGTCATAGATGTCGCTCTTACCAAGAAAGTAAATATAGGAAATGATTACAGAATGGTGGGTTGTTCAGCCAGATTCAATTTCAGAAGTGAAAAAATGAAGCTGACTAAAAATTAAAAGATATGCCCCAGTGAAAGAAAGCAAAAGTAAGAGCAATCCGAGATTGCAAACCTCCGTCCAGGTGGAGTGTATAGTAGATCTTGGGGAGATGTTATCTAGTAACCTTTGTGCAAGCATTGTAGGCTTCATTTTTCGACTTAGAGGTAAAGATGTTGAAATTGCCAGTATCTCGCAACGGTAGGGCATCCTTAAAAATATTCCTGGAGCCAGGTGATGACCTGGATCCTCACCAAAATCTAATGGATTGTTTTCTGGGCCATACCCTACGCCTCCAAAATTTTTCAGCAAAATCGGTTCAGAACTTTTTGAGTAATCCTGCTAACAGACAAACAAACCAACACTGGCAAAAACATAACCTCAGTAGCGGAGGCAACAAAACAACCTGTAAGAACAAACAGATTTCAGCCTTTAAGTTATGCTGAGTGCGAAATTGGTGAGTTGAATGATGTAATAAATGCAAAAAAATGATAATGAAAATGGTTCATAAACTGTTACATTTCACCCCTTTGACTGAGACAGTCTCCCTAAGCGTGATTAAAATAATTTGGCATTAGCAATAACTGTACACCACATTCTGAAACTGAAGATTCTGACTGAGTATATGTAAAATATTTCACCAACAGGTGCCCTCCTTTCTATATGCCAAAAAATTCAAAGGGACGTCATGACGATGGTGGAATTGATGAAGACAGCATCTTTACCTACACCAGTACGCAAGCCAATCTTGAGCGGAATAAAATCGTCTGATAATTAGCAAGAATGCTGTAATATACGTCAGAATTTTCGTCCTTGTAGGAAAGGGGTTATTGGAGGTTGGTTTTACTTTGGTTACTGAAGTCTTCACTGAGCTGAGTGATGTCATATGCTGGCCAGAAGAAGATATGGAATAACAGCTATCGTATTAAAGAGGTTAAATTGACGCAAGAAAAAATGCAGAACCATATAAACAATAATAAGAGAGATGAAGCGTGGGAGAATGATATTTACGTTTGAGATATACTGTCTCACTAATGCAAAACAAGGAAACGAAGATTAGCAGTTACTTGGATTAAGAGTAAGTAGCCTACTCTTATACGCTACAGCATGGTTTAGCCTACAAAAAAAGGAGGATATCTGTAAGGAAGAGTGGAAAATAATCGTATTCTAGCCTGGCGTAAACACATTATCTGCGATATGACGCGACAATAGTTTCAGTACGAGACGTTTTTTCTAAGCTTCATAAAACTCTTTGGCGGCACCAAGAGCATATTAAGTCATGGAAGGGATATGTTAGTGAAGACTGGTTTTAATCCTTTACTACCACGGTTGTCTCTTGTTTTAAGCCTTTGACAACAGATGACGTCTATTTTATTTACTTTTACTGTTACTAGATGATTTTATTGAATGTGGGAAAAGTCTCTCATAATAAAGGGGTTTCTTATGGCTAAATCTAAAGTTTCCAGTTCGAAAAGTCTGTCTTAAGTTGAATATAATTGTCAGAAGTAGTTAAACATTATGAAAATCACGTTACCGATGAAAAAGTAAAATAATAATAATAATAATAATAATAATAATAATAATAATAATAATGCACACTTGAATTCTTCAGTTAAAAGAGACGTCACCGAGGAGCTCTGAAAAAATGTCGTCTGTGAACCAGGCGCCATGAACACCTTAACACTGATGTGGTACAGGGAGTGTAGGAAGATAGAACTAAAAACGAGAGATACGCAGAAAAGGTCCAGGGAACAGCGTGAAGGAAAAGCATGAGTTGGAAGACGTGGGATGAGCTGATAGGGAAAAGGAAACTATATATAGGTAATGACGGAGATAAAGAAAGGGTGACTGGAGCCTTAGACTGATCAGAAGGAAAGTGTGAGACAAAATGGATGAAGATGGGTGTAAAGGAAAGACAGCAGATAGAAATGAGAAAAGGAGAGAGTGGAGAAAAGAAAGGGAGTATGGACACAAGGTAAAATGAAAGAGAATAAAACAAGATAAAGCGAACCTCATCGACATCAACAGTCGGAGAACTTTCTCGAAATGCTTGTGACTAAAAAGATCATTGAACCCAAACTGATATTTCCGATATGATAAGCTGGAATTGTAGTTTACTTATGACTGAGATTAAACTGTTGTGTTACATTTAGGGTTTTTCAAGAACCCTACAGAAATATCACAAACACACCTTTGGTATGATCAGTTTGCTTTGAAGTGTGAAATTTGCCGTTCGCAAGATATGCTGTGAACAGGATAGAGCCAAGCGGTGTCATGCGAGTGTGAAATGACAAAGCGTCCTCTGCAGAAGCAATGAGATGACAGTCACTCGATCTGCTGGAGCACAATAAACCCACAGACCTGAGAAGCAAGTCGCACAATACCAAAGGAGTGTCAAGGCAAGAACTATAAATCAGAATCTTTTTTTTTACTTTTTTTTGTTCATGTGTGTTGCCATTACAGCAGCACAACTGATCATGTTATCACGTGTCTGACTTCATTATATCATGCTGTGCTAACGACAAACATTAGACTGGTGTCCATTAAAATGTGTACATCATTAGAGGACTTTGTATTTCGTCTGGGAAGCAACATCCTCTGTGTGTTTCCAATTTGGGGAAGGCCAGATCACTGAAGATACGTCTGTATATCTCGGGAGCAACCTTGACTATTCTTGACCAGATTGAGTTTCATCTTGAGTCTCGGGGCTTGCGATAACGGCAGACGTTTGGTATTAAAAATCTATCAAAACTAAACAAGATAATTTTACTTTTTTCCCGATAACACCCCATGGTCCTCCCATAACTCCAAGGCGTTGAGTTTTGGTCCTGAAGTAAAAATATAAACAGAGACCATAGCTACAGCATCATATCTTACTTGCATAACAAATTCTCCTCCCCTCCCTCGTTGCTCTTTTTCTGTCCCCTGTATCGTTAAACTGAACAAAGTTTTGTCATTTTGATTACTAAAAAAATTTGCAAGTTCATTTTTTACTTAAAAAAAAAAAAACTAGTCGTTGTCATATATCCGAAATACTCAGCCCATTTAGAATGTGGGAAGTTTCCAAAATTCTAAGTGAAATGAGTAGAGTCCACGAATTGGAAAAGCAGAGTGGACATATGTAGTTTCCTAGCAAGGAAATACTTTGTGAAATATGACGTTTCATTCATTCCCAGTCAAATACGTTTCAGACACTCATCCAAGAGCATCATTAACCTGTACAGTGATGTCTATTTCTGTTTATCATTACTATTTTCAGACCATTTTTCTCAACTTATGAGTTGAAGCAAATGATAAACTAAATAAATGAAACCCAAATGAACATAATCCCCTTTAATGTAACTACACACCGAGTTTATATTTGCTACTTTCATAACAGATTCATTCGCCACATGAGACGACGTTAACAGTGAAGGGATCAAANGGGAGTAATATAGTAATGCTGGAGATACACAGTCTTTCATGTCTCCCTGTCTACTAGTGCCACCATTTTGAACTTTCTGGCCTTATCGTTTAAATCTCTCTCTCTCTCTCTCCCTCTCTCTCTCTCTCTCTCTCTCTCTCTCTCCTTCTTCCTTTTTTCCCTTGTCGTCCTCTCTGTCTGTGTACTTGTCTGTCTGTGTGTCTTCTCGTTCTTTTCCCTCTCCACACCGACCCTCTCCCTTCCCCCTGATATTTAGTTTTCGTATTCTTTCACTTCGACTCTCCCGCCCCTTTTCGTCGCCCTCTCCCTTCTGTTATATCTGAATGTCTATCTATGTATCTATCAGTCAATCGGTCTGTCTATCTGTGTCTCTGTATGCTATTCTGTTTGTCTATCTGTTGTCAAACTTCATTATTCTTCTGATTATCAAAGAACGAAACAAAACTATGGAAAAAAGCCCAATAAGGCAGGGAAGCCTGAAGGGATAAGAGGGTAACCAGTGTAGCGCGTAATATCTCTTTTCCGCTCAATGCCACAAAGGGTTGCAGTTGACAGATGTCCTTTGCGTGTAAGAGACGGGGAGTTCCAGATAAAGAACCCACCGTACCCAGCATGTGAGGGTACATGTGAGGGTATTTTTTGTTTCAAGTGAAAAAGATCAGTTCTTTTTGCGCCATGTTTTGGGATAGACAGTATGAATTACTTCTAAAAATTATTCAAGCAAAAGTTTGCTAATAGCGTTAAAAAAATGATTTTTCATGTACACACATTATACACATAACACTGTTGCCATGAACTCTCAACCTGTATGCTTCCCCACTATGGCAGTAAATTTGTATAATTAATTCTATTTTTTTCCAAATGTTTATTATAAAACTTCATTTGTATTGTTAAGTCTTCAGGAACATTTTCGTCTGAAATAGATTTCCTTAGTCAATCGTTCAATCTGATTTTTTTTTTCCATATGCATACACAGCTCCCCACCTACCATCCCATCACCACACAAATCCCTTCTACCAACCACCCCATCACCACACAACTCCTTTCCACCTACCACCCCATCACCACACAACTCCCCACCTACCACCCCATCACCACACAACTCCTTACCACCTACCACCCCATCACCACACAACTCCCCAACTACCAACCCATCACCACACAACGACTTCCCACCAGCCTCCCCACCACATCCAAAAACCAATGCAAATCCCATATATCTGCATAGAATATTAATGATTTATAGTTTAAAATAACCTCACGAATCACCTAAATTAGCTTGTTAATATGTGATGACCTGTAATGGGCACCCCCACATTGGTAGCATTTAACAGGCCCCTAACAGTCACCAGCTTGGAAGCACAGACCACAATAAACACATACACCTGGAAGACCAGCTTGAGCACGGCAACAAAAGCAGCTAACATGCCCATACCCCTCACAGCGAAAACATCTCTTTGGGATCGGAACATAGGGCTTCACAGGAAGATAGAGGCAAGCAAGTTTCACAGAAGCAGGCAACGTTAATTGGTCAAAGGTCAGGAACAATTAAGGAGTTGGGGTCAGAACGCCATCATCCTTCTACAAACAGTCAACAGACACATCATCAGAAGAGCGCAGTTCTTCCAGCAACTGCGCTTCTGAGAAATGCAGGTCACGTGAGTAAATGACTCCCTTACACCGATTAAATGTGGCGTGAGGAACATAAGATATACTCTGACCAGTTAGAGATATTAGAGCCTGCAGATGAGAGCTCTCTTCTGGGAAAGACACCTCATCAAGGATGCATCCATCACCCTGAGATGAGATTTTGGGTTCTCTTCCACAGGCTGTTACAATAGCATGGTGTATGTGGAAAATGTCAGTATCATGCTCTGATCCACCAGCAGAGGATTTCAGCACTGGATACATTCCATATCTTTCCGGCACCGTGTCTTCTGGGCACAAACCCAGAGCCAAACCAACCTGACATGACCGCCTCCCAGTCCCAGCTGAACGTTAAGGCAGAGGGGGATAGTCCCTTGTAGCCCAGTAAAGCTCCAGATGACGTTAAGATTGAGGCCAAGAGTCGTCAACGGAGTTATGTATTACTTCAGCCATTTATAAACAAACAAAACTGCATTCACCGACCCCTCCACCCACCACGGAGCCAACAAGGGGAGGTCACATGCCAGGATAACACCGCTGGCAACCCCAACCTTAGAGGTAGTGAGAAAATATACACATGAAACCATTGGTAGATCCGGACAAGGGTGACTCCGAGATTATAGGAGCCACCTGGCCCCCCCACGCCCACTTGACAATAGCCACCAAGTGACCAGCCGATTGACCTAGTCGGGTCGACCCAGGCAGCCCGTCTAGCCAGAATAGGAAACCAAAGAGGTGTGTTTCTAGCTGTACGGCACATCGTGCAGCATCGCTCAATCAGCAGGACTTCCATATCCTAGCATTAGATGACGCCATGCACAGCAAACACGTGGGGAGACATAAACTACACCCAAGATGGAAAATGGGCAGGGACAAGTAACATCACCAGAAGGCCTCCTATATCAGTGATATAGGGGGGGGGGGGGGGTGCTTTGTCCAAGAGGCCAAAAATTGCCAAACAATACAAAGGTATTCACGCCTCCAGAGGAGGTGGCACCACAGGCCACTTTCAAGCCTCGCCATGAAGTAAAAGTGACCCCCTCAGCTGGAAAAGAGAGGGAGAGAGAGAGAGAGAATTACACATCCCAGTCCTAATAATAACAGCACACACAAACTGAAGCTATAAATCTGAGAAAACCAAAAATTACCAACATACATTTTAACTGTACCGCAGAACTAAGATGGATGTGCCTGTCACCCCACGCTGTCCAACCTCGGTATGAACCGTGACACACCGCACTATGTATTGTTGTGCCAGCTACCCGCCGACTAGCGGAGATGGATGATACCTCCACCTCACTCCTCCTTTGCCTCATTCTTATTCCCCACTACTTCCTCATGTTATCCACATTCCGTCATTCCTCCCCATTCCTCCCTTCGTTCCCTTACTTTTAGTTTCCTCTCCATACACCCTACTTCCACATCAACCCTTTTTTTTATTTTTTGCACCCAGATTCTTGTACCCAGTCTTACTTTCCTTCAACCCTCCCATCCCACAGTACTTCCACGTGGTTAGTTCTTAAGTACTCTGATCTTCCTTACACATTTCTTTCACTCCCCTCCACACACTCCATCTCTAACCTCTCTCACTTTTCCCACTCACACTTCTTTACTTCATGTTAACCTCTTTAATCCAACTCTCTCTCTCTCTCTCTCTCTCTCTCTCTCTCTCTCTCTCTCTCTCACACACACACACACACACACACACACACACACTCACACACAAAATTAGGGAGTCTAGATCAAGTGATGCATTCAGAGTAGTTAGCCAAACGTTCATATGGTCAAAAACTGGTTTTGTAAAAGTGTCTTCTTCAAAAATTCTGGACCCGAGATCAAGGCTTTGCTGATGATACTCTCATCAGAATGGATGTACATCCCCTTGATTTACGATATCATATCACAGACGTTAGTTCACGCTTGGCTGGAGCACTGCAGAGAGAAGTTGATCATGCTAACAAAGAAGACGCGTTAACTTTCAGTTTATGAACGCACTGTGTATCCCAGAATCCATGTGCTGAGAGTGAGTTTATGGGCTGCCTTTGTTTTTGTCAATATGGACAATTTTTCGTATGAATACGTTGTCCATTGTATCTTAACCCATTAGAGCCCAGAGTTCCTGTGCAAGGGAATTTGGTGGAAGGGTACTAAACGTACTGCCCTCCGCCTATCGGTTAATAGTCGCGAAGGGGTTCACTTCTTTTTTAAATTTTGAAAATGCCTAGTACCGTTCTTTGCAGAGAACACTGGGTGCAAATGGCTTAATCATCTGGTTAAGGAGAGGGGGGGAGGGGCTGGAAGAAGAGCATGTGGGGTAGTCAACATCTGCATGGTCATTGTTTACTTTCCTGCCGCTAGTCACAGGCAGTGATCCACACCGGCTTTTTAGTTTACACATGGGATCATCTGCTTCATGATGTCCTTCCTCCAGCTGAAGCACCATTACTCTTCAATCTGTCGGTCTCTCGGGTTTTCCCTACTTGTGTGTTGCAAATTACTGCAGTTTTAAATCGTCTCACATCCTCGTTGGAAGTTTTATTATTCTTGTCAGTATTCTTATTCTTCTTATTTTGAAACTGCGATCAATCAAAGGCTATTTAGCATAGAGCTTTCAAAGTAAGTCAGTTTAGTCGGACCTCTGTTTGCTTCTTTTAGCCAAATATGATGGCAGTCCGTCAACTGGATCTCCGGAAATTATCAGGAATACAGACAAGTGAGTCAGCCATGCTATCTCAAGAACTGCTAAAGATAGGAACTTGAAATATTAACACAGGATAGCCTTGAGGCGGATGCAGTGTGGAAAGAGGTATGGTACCAGTTGGTTCATAACTCTGAAATTCTGTCTATCTGTCTATTTGCTGCCAGACGCCTCAATCCTGTAAGGGATGGCCACAAACAAATCGCCTCCATGTCGCTCTGCCCCCCTCCATTTAACTACCCTGCCCCCAGCTCACACACCCCTCTCTCATATACTTCTCCACTCCATCCCTCCATCTCATCCTTGGCCTCCCTCTCCCTCTGAAGGAGCCTGGGATAAGAAAATATATGTATAAATTTTACAGATATTCCAGATGCCACCTAATTCTCCATGAACAATAAAGTTAGAACCACCAGTTTTCATGGACTACAGTCTGTGATGACGTAAGGTGACATGCACAAGGTACGTGTCACTGACCTCATTTTCCCTTTTCCAGTGAAGCTTCTAATGGGCAATGTCTGTGGGGAGTTTCTCTTTATCACAATTGTTCTTGGACAATTTTACCATGTCCTAGTTAATACTGTCGACATTCCTGTTTGAAGCTTTGCTATTCTTGTCAATATTATTATTATACTTTAAAACTGTGGTATTTCAAAGGTCATTTGGCCTCTAGCCTTAAAACTTGTTCAGTTATGTCGGGGTGCTGTCCAATTCTTTTAGCAAAATATGGTGGCAATCTGACAAACGGATCTCCAGATAATATCCAGGAAAAAAAAAGTGAGTCAGCCATGCTATGTCAAGAACTGCCAAAGCTAGGGAGCTGAAGTTTTTCTTTGCAAAATAGCCTTAATCCGAGGTGTCCCGTCGACATATGGGTACGTCGCAATGTTTTGTCACAGCTTGACCCATCGGTATACCCGTACATTATGCAATTGCAAGGTCAGTCATTTGCACAATTTTCAAGTTTCACGGGTAATTTTTGGTAGGTATATGTGGGAGACCATCCTCTATCAGCTGTCAAGTGGGGATACTGCCTGGCCCCACCTGACCCCACCTCCCCCCCACCCCCCCACACTCGGCAATTCACCTGTTAGCAGTGACCTGGCCAGTAATGACATGTAGTGCCACAGTCTCTCCAATGACGAAATTCACGGTGAAAGTGATTCCTGAGGTGGAGGACAAAGAAATAAAGAAGCTAGAGCAAGAAACAAACAGAAGTGATGAGGTGATAATGTCGTAAAGGAAGGTGCCATATGTGGATGTGTTTGGTGACTGAACAATGCTTCTAGTGCCTAATAATTGTGTGAAAACCAATATAGTCTTGTACTACACGTCAATTCGTACCAAATAAATAAATAAGTGCGTAATTCAAAGTGGCTTGAATTAGTTTACCTTCCCATAGTTCGTTTTCTTTCCCTGAGGAAGAACGAAACGTAAGGCTGACTCATCACCTGTGCACCATTTATAGGCTCAGGAGGGTGATTTCTCTATGAATTCTCGATGTTTGTCACCAAAAGCGAAGGTTTGAGACACACACACTCACAAAAATCCAAAATTGCTCGGGACTGGGGGGTATTGGAGGTATGAAATCGGTCGGGATGTGACGGGTTAAGGCAGACGCATTTGAGAAAAGGAGTATGGATACAATAGGTTTATTATTCTCTGATATCGCCTGAAGTAAATACAGTAATTTGGAATTTCCGGGTATTCCAGATGTCACTCAATTTTCCGTGAAAGATTAAAGCTACAGCCTGTGATGACCTGAGGTGATACATAAAGTGACATACTCAAGATATATGACATTGACCTCAATTTCCTTTTTATAATGAGGCCTCTAGTGGGGAATGTCTGAGGGAATTTTTCTCTATCAAAATTGTCCTTGGACAATTTTAGCGTGTTCTAGTTTATGTTGTCGACATCTCTGTTTGAAACTGTTATTCTGTCAATATTTTTATCATTCTTACTGTCATACTTCAAATTCTGTTTGGCCTAGAGCCTTCAAACTCGGTCAACTTTGTCCGAAAGCTATCCGCTTCACTTGGCCAAATAATGGTGGAAACCCATCTACCGGATTTCCGTATAGTCCAGAACACAGAATAGTGAGTCAGCCACGATAACTGAAGAACTACTTAAGCATGGAAGGTGAAATTCTCTTCACAAAATAGCCTTAAGGCCGATGCAGTACGGAAAGGAGTATGGTTTTAATCGGTTTATTTCTCTCTGAGATTGCCCTGGGTCAATATATGTGACCTTTGTAGATATTTCAGATGTCATCTGATTTTCATCATCATCATCACTGAACCTCCTTTCTCACCCTATGGCAGGGTGAGGAGTAGCAAGTTTCCATGACAGAAAAAAGCCAGTGCCACCAAACCTAATTCACTTATAGTCTTTGATGACCTAAGGTGATATGTACAAGGTGGTTGACCATGACCTAGAGGTGAAGGTCACAGATGCTTTAAGGTGGCCGCCTTTTGGAAAGGAATATGGTTCCAATCGGTCGATTATTCTCTGAAACCACCTAGGGTAAAAAAAAAAAAAATCTCGATATTCTGGATTCCATCTAATTTTCCATGAAGGATTAAAGTGAAAGCCACCAAGCTTGAAATAGACTGCAATGACCTAGGGTGACATGCACAAGATCAGTGATCTTGAACACAAGTCTCTTTATAGCTTCGCTTCCAGTGGAGCCACAGGGATAGGCAGTGACTGTGGTAAATTCTTCTTTAACAGAATTGTCCCTCGACAGTAAAACTGTTTCTAATTATTATTAGCATTATTTTACTGTAACAGTATCGTGCCTTCTCATAATAGTAAGGCAAGCTCTAATAAAGGGTTCAGAACAAGTGAGTGGCAGGAAAAGAACTACAAAAGTTGAGAAACTTTGATGGCTATTGTCTATAACTAACCCTG
>JAGKTI010007673.1:14989-36101 GCA_018397915.1 Birgus latro | reverse complement strand
TTTAGCCTCAGTCGTACTACAACCACGCACATTCATAGACCCAACCTTCAGGGTACGGGGATAACTCGATCCCCCATCCCTTTCTCTGGCCTGTCTCTTTTTAGGAACTAAAAAACAGAGGAGGGGGTCCCTTGTCCCCTCACCCCACCCCTTTTAGTCGCCTTTTACGACACGCAGGGAATACGGTGGCGGAATTCTTCCTAACACAATCTGGCCGCAGAGTAGTAGTACCACCCCATAGTGCGGCCAGATTATGTCCCCCCCAGCCACAACTAGTCATTTATCCTTAAATTTTTCGGCATTATTTTAGCCTGGTTTTAGGCCATTACAATGCACGAGGGGTATGGTAATGTACTGTATTTGCTGCCTGTGCACCTGCATATTAGGTGTACCCATGGACATGTTTGTATTTAAATTAGATCTTTCTGTAACATGAACTTTGATATATAGCCAATAAATAGGCTTAATGGTCTTGCTTTTGGTTTATGTATTGCTCCTTTTCATTTTAGTTTCTTTTTTTCTAAAAAATAAAAGAATTTCACCCCTTGCAGGGTCTAGAGGCTTGTGTACCATAGTCCACATTGTTTAGGAAGAAATAATCAGCCTATGCCCTTGGCAGCAATACAGTGCAGTACTGTATCATCATCATCATCAGCCGGACCACCTTTCCCATCCTAGGACAGGGTGAGGAGTAGCAACGTCCAGACAGCCCAAGTTTTCCCAATCCAGTTGGCCATGCTTGCATTCACTGTCATTCAAGCCCCCAAAATCCTGGCTCTATCTGATTCAGCAAAAACTTTCACCACTCTTCTGTAGCTTCACATAAACGTAGATAGGTTGAGGCGCCCATCATCCACTCACTCATTGTAGAGATGCCTCATGGTCTGTACATTGAGTGACAAGCCAAGTGGTTTCCTGTACCCAGGAAACCATTTACTACACTGGGTGGTAACCATATAACCATGGTTTTTGGCCGGGTTAAGTGTCCCCCAGATTCCCATGTCCAGAATCACTTAAGCATGGCAATACAGTACTGTATATAAAAGAAACACTCCAGCCTGTTTGGAAATTCAAAGTAGTTTGCAGTATTTTGAAAAAATAGACAAGGTGGTGAATGATATGTTAGGCTCTTTTTAAGACATATCCATCTCATTGTTTCAGGGCATCAAGCTGAGTGGGTTCTCAGACCTATTGAAGATCCGAGCAACAGAGGCCAAGGCATCTTTCCCAACCAGGCATGACTGGGACAGCTTCTTCCGTGATGCCAAACACATGAATGAGATGAAGCCAGGGGAGCGGCCAGATACTGTACACTTTCAGGTAGGTCAAGGTTGTATTAGTGGTTTTTGAGTTGTGGAGAGAGGGGTAAGGATGACACTGAATTTTGAAGGGTGAGTATTGCAGAATCTGTTGTACAGGTTTGCAGATGATGCTCAGATGCTTGCAAATAAATTATGTACAGGGGCTTTTCAGATTGGTGCAGTGTTTTGTTATGTCTCAGCATCTTGTTTTGAAAATTAATTTAGATAAGATAAAAGTGTTTAATATCAAGAGAAAGGTAACTCAGGAGAAATCTAAATTGGTGAGGGAGTTTAAGTGCCTGACTGTCATAAGAGAAGAGAGGTAATGGTACAAGAGAAATGGAAAGTAGAGTAGTTTAGGGAAGGAAGATGGCTGGTGCTGTGAAAACCTTGATACTAATCAGAGGTCTGAGTTTGAAGGCTAAAGAGGAGTGCATGAAGGTGTGTTAGGAGTGCCCACATTAACATAGGAGTGTAAGTCTTTAGTATGGCATGAGAATGAAAAATGTAAGCAGTGGAAGTGGGTTTGTTGATGAGTTTGTGTGAAATTGATAGGGTACAAAATAATGTGATTTGTGGATACTATGGAGTGGCTCGATCGGTAGAGAGGTGGCTTGCAGTTCTCACGGACCTAGGTTCAAATCCTCGCTAGGGCAGGGAACAGTTTAAGGATTTGAATTTCGTTAAATCAAGCTTTGATCTACCAGAAGACCCGCCGATGTGTCGTGAAAATATCCCCGCAAACACCAATACATCAGTCCTGTATGAGACAGCCCTAGCCTGTATTCAATATGGACGGTGGGTGTTAGTGCCGAAGTGGTGACATGTAGAGGTGTATGGTATGTAGGAGGACTGCTGGGCCTTGATAGCAGGCTGTGAAGCCTATGCCCAGAGTCAAACATAAAAAAAAAAAAAAAAGAAAGAAAAAAAGTAGGATGGAATATAGTGTACTTAGATGGAATGATCATATGGACATAACGAGTGTGTATAGGATGATGAAAAGATTACCAGATACAGTAAAAGTCCTCTAATCCAGCCACCAGTAGTGTGAAAATCCCAGTACTCCAAATTTGTCAAGGCGAAATTATTTGAGTTTTTCTGGTCTTTTTTCACATTTTTCTTGGCCTTATTTAAGGATTTATCTGGCTTGGACTTGCTCTTGGCTTTGGATGTACCTGCCTGCAACTATTCATCTACACATCTATGCATATCTGGTGAGTAAAACAAAACCCATATCATTTTAAGTGTTAATGATCATGTACACTCACTAATCCACCTGGTGAACAAGCCTACATGTTTTCTATCCTTAATGACCTAGAGCAGCTTGTACAGCACCCTACCCGTATCCCTGACTGCCTTGGAGAGAGTTCCAACATACTTGACCTTTTTCTAACAACTAATCCTTCTGCTTACACTGTTAATCTTTTCTCTCCGTTGGGCTCCTCTGATCATAACCTTATTTCCTTAACCTGTCCTATCGCTCCGGTATGGCCTGTGGCACTTTGGAGCTGCAGATTGGGAGGCCCTCAGGCAGTACTTCTTTGATTTTCCTTGGAATGATTATTGCTTCCTTGGCCGGGAGCCATCTGAGTGTGCCTTGCGCATTACGGAGGTTATTCTCTCGGGCATGGAAGCATACATTCCTTTCTCATTTCCTCTGACTAATGCAAGAAAGCCTCGGTTTAATCACGCTTGTTCTAATGCTGTCCGCAACAAGGAGAGGGCATATAAAAGGTACCGGAGCCAACCCTCCCCTGAATCACATCTTTTTTATGTTTCTGCCCGGAATCGTGCTGTCTGTTTTTCGCTCTGCTAAAAATAATTTCATCCATGCTAAATGTTCCCAACTCTCCAACTCGAATTCTTCTCGCTCCTTCTGGCACCTTGCCAAAAACCTTTCTAACAACTTTACCTCATCATCCTTCCCTCCTCTTTTCTACTCTGATGGCTCTGTAGCTATTTTTTCTACTGATAAAGCAGATCTCTTCGCTCAGACTTTCTCCTCTATTTCCACCTTAGATGATTCCGGTGCTGTTCCTCCATCACTTCCCCCCTCTCACTTCCTCATGACTGACATTAAAATTTCTTCAGCTGATGTATTTTCTGCCATCACTGGCCTCAATACTAACAAGGCATATGGGCCTGATGGAGTCTCACCTGTTGTCCTCAAAAACTGGGCTTCTGTGCTTACACCCTGCCTAGGTAAACTCTTTCGCCTTTGTCTATCAACTTGTACCTTTCCATCTTGCTGGAAGTTTGCTCTCATTCAGCCAGTCCTAAAGAAGGGTGACCATTCCCAACCCTCTAACTATCGTCCAATTGCTTTAACATCCTGTGTCTCAAAAGTTTTCGAGTCAATTCTTAATAGAAAAATCTTAAAACATCTTTCCTGTCACAACCTTCTTTCTGATCGTCAGTATTGGTTCCGGCAGGGACGCTTCACTGGCGACGTACCTTTCAGACTCGTGGTCATCCTCCTTTCGGGACTTTGGCGAAAGCTTTACCATTGCACTTGACATCTCAAAGGCTTTCGATTGAGTCTGGCATAAATCTTTAATTTCCATACTGCCCTCCTACAGTTTCTATCCTTCTATCTGTGCCTTCATCTCTAGCTTCCTTTCTGGTCGTTCTATAGCCACTGTTGTAGATGGCCATCATTCTTCTCCTAGACCTGTCAACAGTGGTGTTCCTCAGGGCTCTGTCCTGTCACCAACTCTCTTCCTTTTATACATCAGTGACCTTCTAAGCTGTACATCTAACCCTATCCACCCATATGCTGATGATTCCACCCTTCACCTTTCCATTCGGTGTCCACAACGTCCATCTCAGCAGTTACTTCAACAAAAAAGGGATGAGGCTATGGCACACCTAATGTCTGACTTGGCTCGTATCTCTGATTGGGGTAAAAATAATCTTGTTATTTTTAATGCATCAAAAACTCAGTTCTTACATTTATCAACCCGTCAAAATCTTCCTCAGGATTACCCACTAATGTTTAATAATGTCCAGCTCAGTCTTGCATCATCCTTGAACATGCTTGGGGTTTCATTCTCTAGGGATTTGTCTTGGAAAGAACATATTACATCTCTTGTGAAATCTGCTCCCAAGAGATTAGGTGTGCTAAGCCGATTCCGAACTTTCCATACCCCTGCACAGTTGTTGACCCTGTACACAGGATTTATTTGCCCGTGTATGGAGTACAACTCTCATGTGTGGGGAGGCTCCCCACATGCAACTCTTCTCAATAGGGTGGAGTCAAGGGCTTTTCGTCTCATTAACTCTCCTCCTTTTACTGATTCCCTTCAACCTTTGTCTCTTCGTCGCACTGTTGCATCTTTATCTCTCTTCTATCGCTACTTCAATGGTCACTGTTCCTCTGAACTGTCTGCTTGCATCCCTCCACCTCTATGATGGGCACGTAGTACCCGTCTAGCAACAAACTCTCATCCCTTTTCTGTCCAACTCTCTAATGCAAGAGTTAACCATTACTCCCAGTCTTTCATTTATGCAACTGGTCAACTCTGGAACTGTCTTCCTCTGTCTGTATTCCCTACTTCCTATGATGTCCAGTCTTTCAAACGCAGTGTGTCCAGGCATCTCGAAATGAATGGATCGTAAATTTGGCTCTCTTTTGTATTGTTTTTGCTTTTTCTTGGAGGGAACAGTATGTGAGCCCATGGCCTTTGTTTCCTTCTTCCTTGCATTAAAAAAAAAAAAAAAATCTGCTCGTGGGTGCCCCCTTCGTACCCCTATAATACTCAGGGGAGACGGGAGGGGGGGACGAAACGGGCTCCACCCGCCTCTACCCCAGCTCCCAACCCCCCACTAGTCATTCTTAACTGGCAGTTACATCTCAGGCTAACTCATACCTTACACTCATGGTCACATTACTAATACACTTACAAAACACTAGGATATGTAAAAAGTGTATAATATAACTATGAACATCCTGCAGCTAGAAATTAATGCATTATAACATTGACAGTGAAACAAAAACATTAACAACAGTCATCCCAGGCCTCATATGTTGGGTGCTTGCATGTGTGTGTTTCTGTGCCTGCATGTTT
Organism: Birgus latro; assembly: GCA_018397915.1. Lineage (NCBI taxonomy): Eukaryota > Metazoa > Arthropoda > Malacostraca > Decapoda > Coenobitidae > Birgus > Birgus latro. Next base: position 30,733 of record JAGKTI010007673.1, on the reverse strand, counting down.
GGGTGTGTCTGTGTATGTGTTTTTTGATGAGTGTGTGTGTGTGTGTGTTTGCAAAGCAGTGCACCCAACACATGAGGCGTGAGTTGGCCATTGTTAATGTTTTTGTTTTACTGTCAACATCATAATGCATCAATTCCTTGTTGCAGCGTGTTGATAGTTATATATTTTTAACATATCCTAGTGTTCTATGTATTAGTAGTGGGACCAAGAGTGTTAAGCATGAAATCAGCTCGAGATGTAACAGCCAATTAAGAATGACGGGTGGGATGGTGGGTGGGGTAGGGGTATGGGGGAAGGTTGGGAGCTGGGGGTAGTGGTGGGTGGAACTTGTTTCGTCGCCCCCTCCCCTCTTCCCTGGGTATACAGGGATAGGAGGGGGACATCCCTGGGAAGAAATTAGTGATTGTGAGTGTACATATGTCTAATGTTTTCGCAGGTCCCTCCCAATAGTCCAAAAAAAAACAAGAGTCAAGACTCTCAGTCCCCTCCCATTCGGATTACTGGACTTTTACTCTATGTATAAGTGAGTTTGAAAATGACAGGAAGCATAGTAGGCCAAAAAGAAGGCAGATGGACATGGTATATGAATATGCAAGAAAGTGTTGTCGTTGCTTAACCAGTCGAGAAGGCCCGCATGTAAGAAAGTGAAGAACGTAAGTTGATGAGGCTTAGGAACTGACTGGGAATGAAATTAGTTTTATTATGGTACCAGATATGTATGGAGGAGCATGTGATGGCTTAAACGCCCCATTCAACTTTATGGTCAACAGATTGACTGTGCCTGGCAGATGGGAAGAGCATGTGTAAATAAAAATATCAAATGTATATATGTGCAGATAGTCCAGTTTGTGAGGTGGAGCCAGGACTCCAGGTGCTTGAATGATATGTGAATGATTGTTTGGCCTATTTCAATAAGTAGGTTGTTGATAGAGCACCCACTTTTGTTGAGTACTACCTTTCTTTTTTTTTGGATTTTACATTGTCCCATCTTTAGGTGGGAAAAATGGTTCATGATGATGATGATGATAATGATATCACTCTCCGTTGTACAGGTAGCTTTAGTGCTTCCATAATATTTAATGGAATTTCACATGCAATCGGTACTTCCCCACCAACCATGGGGGTTAGGTTCCTGAAAACCACCGTGGTTGGCAGTTCATATGGGGAAAATAGAGTTAGGGAAAATGTTAGGCTGAGGTCAGACATGATGGTGGCTAGAAGTAATTATAATGTGGGGTGGCATAATCACATGTTCCTTCTTGTCGTCTTTACTTGAATCTCATTCAAAATAAAAACAACTGTTAGGGGGCAGCACATACAGCAGAAACGCAGTGTATAAAACATTACATATGAAATAGACTAAATACTGTAATGATACATTCTCTTTATGAAAAGAAACATAAATAATATATTCATTCATAACTTGAGTTGATATCATAACATCCCCTCTTAAACTTAAGTCATTCCTCTGACAACACTAAACTTATTCAGTCTCTTCTTAGATGCAGGCTTTGTAAATAAATCTGCAATATTCTCATCAGAGGGTACATAAACTAGATCAGCAGTCCTTCATTCAGCTTCTGATCCAATAAAATGATAACTAATATTAATGTGCTTAGACTTTTGGTGGTGTACATAGTTCTTGGCTAATGCTGTGGCTCCTTTGTTGTCTACATGCAAGGTTACAGTATCTCGTTACAACCTGTCATATCAGAAAACAACTGTCTCAAAAAGTTTGCTTCCTGCATAGCACAAGTTATAGCCATATATTCTTCATCATATGTACATAAAGCTACCACTTTTTGTTTCTTTTCCATGAAATCAATGGGCCATGGCTACTCAGTTGGAAACTATAGCCTGTGGTACTTCATCTGTCTTTTGACGCTTCCCAGTCTGAATCACAATGACTAGTTAATTTCAGTGGGCTATCTGACTTCATATATATATACTTTAAACAGTAATGCAGTGTGCCTCTGATATACTTCAGTACATGTTTGACTAAACCTAGATGGGCCTTAGTAGGCTTAGACATCAACTGTGACAACTTTGTTACTGCATGACTTAAATCAGGTCTTGTTCCTGTCATAACATAGATTAAACTCCCAACAATCTCCCTGTACAGTTTTCGATCAGCCAACACAGTAGAATTACTCACAGTCAACTTATTTACACTCAGGTCATATGGAATGGATTTAGGGTTACAGTCCTTTGTATGAAATCTCTCAAGAATTCTTTCACAATATTTCCTGACTCATACTAATGTTTCTCTCTGAATCAAAAGTGAATTCAGTTCCAAGAAACCATGAGGTTGTTCCCATGTCTTTCATTTTGAATCTATCTTTGAGAGATTTCATTATAGTATGGAGTGCATCATCATTACTGACTGCATTGATTATGTCATCTACCCAAATTAGGAATATGGTTACAGCATCACCTTCAAACTTTGTATATAAACAAGGATCAGCGATAGGTTGGTTAAACTTCTGGTAAGTAAGAAATTTATGTAACATATTATTCCAGTTTCTTGCACTTTATTTCAGTCCATACAAAGATTTTTTCAGCTTGCAAACTAGTTTTTCACCTTGTTCATTTGTCTTGGCAAAACCTTCTGGTTGCTCCAGGTAGATTTCACAGTCTATATCTGCATTTAAATAAGCTGTTTTCACATCCATTTGACAAACCTTCATTTCTTCTTGCACTGCTAGCTGCATCAACGTCCAGATTGAAGTGTGACATGCAGTTGGTGAAAAGGTCTCATCATAGTTTACATTCTTCAGTTGTGAATATCCCTTAGCTACATATCTTCCTTTGAATTTTTCAGTGTTATGTTGGCCTAGTTTTGCAGCATATACCCATTTTTCCACCAACAACTGTTTAACCTTCAGGAAGTAGCACTAGTTCATAAGTGTTTGCATCCAAAGCATCAATTTCTTCTTTCATCGCTTCTTGCCACCTATGAGACTCTGAAGATGAGAGAGCCTCCACGTACGTACTTGGAACATCAGCACCATGATAGCAGTAATCATTTGAATACTTCACAACACTTGATACATCTTCCTCATCTATAATGTAGTCTTCCAGGTGCTTGGGTTTGGTCCAATGTCTTTGAGGTATCTTCTTTCTTCATTTCCTTTTCTTTCTTCTTCAGCGTCATCATATTCCTCCATCTCAAATGGTTTGCTTTGTCCAGTTTCATAAGGTTCAGGTCTTATATATTCTTCTATAAATTCGTGCTTTATTTCCTTTTCTTCTATACTTTCACTGAATTTAGCGCATCTTACTCTCTGCACATAATCTTGCTCTGAGAAATACACAAGATAGGCTGGACTCTATGCATCATAGCCTAGAAATATTCCTCTTTCACAATGTGCATCCAATTTCTTCTTATTTTGCACATATGCATAACATACAGCCCCAAAGATGTGCATATTTTTCAAGTTTGGCTTTTCTCCTGTCATCATTTCAAATGGTGTAAATGTCAGGACCAACTTGCCTAGCCTCGGGCTCCCACACTTCTCTGTGGGGCGACATAGGATTGGATAATGAATGAATGAATTAATGTTTTTCCTGTCCACGGGTTGTAGCACTGGTTTCTGATGTATGCAGCCGTCTTTACAGCATACGTCCACAGCTTCTTTGGCAATTTGGTTTCCAACAGTAAACAACTGGCCATTTCATAAAGGGTACTCCATGAGCATTCAACTGTGCCATTCTGATGGGGAGAATATGGTGCAGAATATGCATACATGATGTGATTTTTCACCATGAGAGATCTGAACTCAGCAGAAGTAAATTCATTGCCATTGTCTGTCTTGATTTGCTTATGTGAACCATAAGGGGCACTATGAGCTAAAAAATCTCTCAGTAGCTGCTGCTGTATCACTCTTGTGCTTCAAAAAATACACCATTTTAACACCTGAGTAATCATCCACAAAAGAAATTGCATATATAAATCCTTTTCTTGCAGGAGGGTCAATGGGGCTGGCTAGATATCAGTGAATTAACTCAAGTTTTTCAGTTGCTTTCTTATCCAGCTCCCTATTTTATTGTGTCTTTTTCCCTATTGTACATGTTTCACAGTCAAAAGTCATTTTGCCAGAAATGTTCATACCCTCAACAACATTTTCCCGTTTCATCACATCTCTAACATTACAGTGGCCTAAACTTTTATGCCACTCCTCCAGGGTGTGGGTACCACATTTCAGGCTTACATTATTCAGGAAATATAATTTTTTATGTGTCTGGATTTTAAATTTTATGCCATCTGAAGCTTTTAATTCAGCACTGTCTGAGGTAAATACCACTGTTGCACCCCTTTCAGTAGCTGCTTTAACAGAAAATATATCTTGCTGGTAAGTAGGTATATACAGTGCATTCCTCAACTCAACTTTGTGTACCTTTCCATTAGTGTCACATGGTTTGACACTTGCTACACCCCGGCCTGATACAACACCTGAAGCCCTGCTGCCATCTGCAAGTTCAATAGTGTGACTTGTGGCTTCAAAGTTTTCATCAAATTTAACAAATTTGGATCTGTCTGTAATAAATTGTGTTGTTACACCACAGTCTACCAATAAACTACTACTACTACTAGTAGTACAAACTGGGTTGGGTCTATTGCAGCTTGCTTTGAATGCAGAATAATGTGAACTTAACGTATATCCTCTGTTTCACCTAACTGACCTGAGTCTACTCTGTTACTTACAACTTTTACAGAATTCTTTTTCCTACAGTTCTATAAGGTATGATTAGAGATTAGAGTGAATATCAGTGAGATGCAGTTTGGGTTTATGCCAGGCAGGGGGACCACTGATGCCATATTCATTGTTCGACAGCTTCAGGAAAAATATATTGGCAAGAAAAGGGAATTGTATTTTGTTTTTGTTGATTTGGAAAGGGCCTTTGACAGAGTCCCTGGAGAGGTGGTGAAGTGGGCAATGGGAGAGCTGGGGTTGGAAGAGTGGCTGGTTAGGGTGGTTGTGGCCATGTACATGGGTTCTCGGACCCAGGTAAGAGTGAATGGAGTTTTGAGTGATGAGTTTCCCGTGAATGTTGGTGTGCATCAGGGGTCAGTTTTGAGTCCCTTGTTGTTTATCATGGTGCATGAAGCCCTCTCACGTGACTTCAGAGATGGACTCCCATGGGAGATGTTGTATGCTGATGATTTGGTGTTGATTGCTGAGAATGAAGGGGAGGCTGAGGAAAGATTTAAGAAGTGGGGAGATGGTATGGGGTACGGGGGCTTGGGGGTGGGTGCAGATAGAACAAGGGTGATGATGTCTGGGGTTGGTGGTGGTACAGTCAGAGGAGAGGGAGAGTGGCCATGTGCAGTTTTCCACATGGGTGTGGGAAGTGATTCTATCTTGTGCAGTGTTTGTGATAGATGGGTGCACAGGAGATGTAGTGGTATTGGGGGTAGACTGCGAGATAATGCTGATTTCGTGTGTGCGGTGTGTCGGGGAGAGCAGGTGGAGATTGTTAGGCGTGAGAGGGTTGAACTTGCAGGTGAGTCTCTTGAGTGTGTGGAGGAGTTTTGTTATCTGGGAGACATGTTGTGTGCCGGAGGTGGGGCTGGAGTTGGCTTGGTTGCTGGAGTGAGAAGTGGTTGGAAGAAGTTCAGGGAGCTGTTGCCTCTCCTGACATCGAGAGGACTCTCCTTACGTGCTAAGGGATCTTTGTATGCAGCATGTGTTAGGAGTGTGATGCTGTATGGTAGTGAGACCTGGGCAGTAAAGGAAGAGGATATTCGCAGGTTTAAACGTACAGAAATGACAGTGATTAGGTGGATGTGCAGTGCGTCCCTGTGTGCAGGGCCTGGGGGGGCTGGGTTTGCGATGGAAGAGTTGAGAGGTGGGATGGGACTGGAGTGTGTTGGTGTTGTGATGAGGAGAGGTGGGCTCGGGTGGTTTGGACATGTGGAGAGGATGGGGGATGGTAGTTGGGTGCAGGGGGTGAGAAGTGTTAGTATTGGGGGAGGGGTTGGGAGGGGTGGACCGAGGAAGACATGGGACGAGGTCATTAAGTGTGACTTAAGGGTTAAGGGACTGAATAGGGAGGCTGCCAGAGATCGAGCAGCGTGGAGAGCCGCCATTAGGTGACCAAGGCCGACACTTGCAAGCATGTTGGAACCTTCAAAAACGAAAACGAAAACGAAAACAGTAATTTGTGTCATGTGTATGGGATTTACAATGTTCACACCATCAGCTAGGTTTCCTGTTTATTTTCTTTTCTTCCTCTTTCTTCTTCTTTGGACATTGAAAGTATTTGTGACCCACTTTCCCACATGCAAAACACTTAAAACTAGTTTCCCTGGACATGGCATTCGTGTCAGTATGATCGCTATCCACAGTTGTCTTTTGTGGCATGCAGACTTTTTCTGATTCTTCAAAACTCCTCAGTTGTACTTAAGAGTCTGTAAAAGTCTATTCCTTTTCTCTCTGAGTCACTACAGTAGAAAAAGTTTTATAATTAAGGGGTAAACCTTTAAGTACCATTGCCACAAATAAACTGTCACTAATAACCTCCTTTGCATTCTTCAGAGAGGTCACCGCTTTCTCTGTCGTAATCAAGTAGTCTGTTACACTCTCTTCTTCTGCCATCTTCAGTGACATAAGCTCAGTGTATAAAGAAATGATCCTAGGCTTGCTTGTACCCAAATTATCGTTTCGTTTTGTTTCGCTTTCGAAGGCTCCAACATGCTTGCATGCGTCGGCCTTGGTCACCTAATGGCGGCTCACCACGCTGCTCAATCCCTGGCAACCTCCCTGTTCATTCCCTTAACCCTTAAGTCACACTTAATGACCTCGTCCCATGTCTTTCTCGGTCTACCCCTCCCAACCCCTCCCCCAATATTAACAGCTCTCACCCTCTGTACCCAATTATCATCCCCCATCCTCTCCACATGTCCAAACCACCTCAGCCTACCTCTCCTCATCACAACACCAATACACTCCAGTCCCATCCTACCTCTCAACTCTTCCATTGTAAACCCAGCCCCCCCAGGTCTTGCACACAGGGACGCACTGCACATCCACCTAATCATTGTCATTTCTGTACGTTTAAACCTGTGAATATCCTCTTCCTTTACTGCCCAGGTCTCACTACCATACAGCATCACACTCCTAACACATGCTGCATACAAAGACCCCTTAGCACGTAAGGAGAGTCCTCTCAATGTCAGGAGAGGAAACAGCTCCCTGAACTTCTTCCAACCACTTCTCACCCTAGCAACCGAGCTAACTCCAGCCCCACCTCCGGCACATAACATGTCTCCCAAATAACAAAACTCCTCCACACACTCAAGAGACTCACCTGTAAGTTCAACCCTCTCACGTCTAACAATCTCCACCTGCTCTCTCCGACATGCCGCACACATGAAATCAGCATCATCTTGCAGTCTACCTCTAATACCACTACATCTCTTGTGCACCCATTTATCACAAACACTACACAAGATGGAATTACTTCCCACACCCATGTGGCAAACTGCACATGGCCTTTCTCCCTCTCCTCTGATTGTACTGCCATCATCACTTTTGTTTTATCTGCATTTACCCTTAAGCCCTTGTACCCCATACCATGTCTCCACTTCTTAAATCTTTCCTCCGCCTCCTTTTCATTCTCTGCAATCAACACCAAATCATCAGCATACATCTCCCACGGGAGTCCATCTCTGAAGTCACGTGAGAGGGCTTCAAGCACCATGATAAACAACAAGGGACTCAAAACTGACCCCTGATGCACACCAACATTCACGGAAAACTCATCACTCAAAGCTCCATTCACTCTTACCTGGGTGCGAGCACCCATGTACAACATGGCCATAACCACCCTAACCAGCCACTCTTCCAACCCTAGCTTTCTCATTGCCCACTTCACCACCTCTCTAGGGACTCTGTCAAAGGCCTTTTCCAAATCAACGAAAACAAAACACAATTCCCTTTTCTTTCCAATATATTTTTCCTGAAGCTGTCAAACATTGAATATGGCATCGGTGGTCCCCCTGCCTGGCATAAACCCAAACTGCATCTCATCGATATTCACTCTTTCTCTAATCATACCTTCTAGAACTCTCTCCATTACTTTCATTATCTGATCTAAGAGCTTTATACCTCTGTAATTTCTCCTTTCCAGGGCATCACCCTTCCCTTTGTACACATTTACAATTACACTCTTCAACCAGTCATCTGGGACAACACACTCATATATAATCATATTTATCAGGTTAGTGACTAACCTCACCCCAGTATCTCCTGAGGCCTTCAACATTTCGGCAGTCAACCCAGACACACCTGCCGCCTTCCCCACCCACATCCTGCCTATTGCCTCACTCACAGTAGCAGCGTCAATCAAAGGCCAAGGGCCAAACACTGGATCAGCTGGCTCCAAACCTTCTCTATCCCAATCAAACTCCTCATTCAACAACTGGCTATAATGCTTTCTCCATGCATCTTTAATATCCTCACTGTTCACCACTACCCTTCCATCATCATTCTTCACACTCACCTACAGTGTCCCGATTATCCCTCTTCACCTGATTTGCGACCCTAAAAATCATATTTTTTCTTTCTCCATGATTTAGATTATCAAGTAAAAGTCTCTGTGACTTAGACTTCGCCCTGTATACTATCTCTTCTAGCCCTGCTCTTGGCAGCCAAGTACTCCTCCCTGTTACCACCCTTCTTCCATTCCTGGAAAAGCCTTCTTTTCTCCTTAACTTCAGCTTCTACGCCCTCATCCCACCACCAAGTTACTTTATGTCTTGGTGGGCCTCTTGTCCAACCGCATATTGCATCGGTAACTCTCAAGAAGTTGTTCTTAAGGGCTCTATACTGTTCATTAACGCCTCTATCTATGGCTTCCTGTTCAGCCACCACTCTCCTCATCTCACTATAAAAGGCATCCCTTACTGATTTGTTTCCCAGCTTCCATATTTTCCTCCTAGGTACATATGTCCTCCTTCTCATCACTCGTTCCTTAAGCACCATGTCACAAAACAGTTTGTGCTGCTGAACACACTCCTTGCTTCCTATAACTTTAACATCCCTCAATAATCTCCTATCAGCCCTCCTGACCAGTAAATGATCTATCTGACTACTATTTCCCCCGACTCGTACGTAATCAGCCGGCTCATTCTTTTCCTAAAATGTGTGTTGCACACAATCATGTCCATAGCCTCCCCATACTCGAGTATCCTTTCCCTTTCTGCATTCCTCACACCATATGCACATCCTCCATGGACTCCTTCATAACCTTGAGCTGCTTCACCCACATGACCATTTAAATCCCCTCCCAGAACCACTACCTCATCATCACTCATACCACTTACTACACGTATTAAATTATCCTCACATAATATTGCTAGGGCCTTCTTACCATCATCCTTGGCATCTCTGATCACCAGTGATAAACTTGTGTCATCTAGCAGTTGTAATGTACAAGCTCTGCTTAAACTCTGGCATTTTTTGCCAACAACGGGGTTAGTATCAGTCAGGACTCCATTAAGTTTATGGATTCTTAAATAGTCTAAAAACTTCACTTCCCACAATTCACACTTCTCTACATCACCATCAAACAGTAGGCGATCCTGGGCCTATAAGCTGTTAGGCTGAAGTCCAACATGATGATGGCTAGAAGTAATTATAATGTGGAGTAGCGTAAACACATTTTCCTTCTTCTTGTGTTTACTTGAATCTCATTCAGAACAAAAACTTGAGTTTATATCTTAACAGAAACCTTGGTTGAAGGTAATAGGGATATAAGACGAAAAAGTGTAGTGTGCTATTTTTCTGGTCTTTATTGCACAGTATTGCACTCTACCAAAGATCATCAAAAACAAATAAACAAAAGTATGGTAGAAAGTGATTTACTATACAACTTTAGAATTACAAAGGTTATCAGCTGGCTAGAGTGCCATGCTGGTGCAAGGCTGGGGACCACTATCAGCTGATTTGGATGATGGCTTGAAGTAGCACAGGATAGATGGTTGTTTCATTTTATTCTGGAGATCTTTCTGCCCCAGTATATATGGAGCCAATACTGTGTCCAGTCCATGGTTGAATTTTAGCCTCCATTCCATGAAGGGATCTGTGTCAGTGAAGAAGCCAGCAAGGCTGTTGGCCATGAGTATCCCTTTGGTATGGTTGGCAGGAGTCATTTTTGATAAATGTACACTTCATTGTATGCAGCAGAAAGACCTTACCAATTCAATTCATACTCCTCCAGTATGTTTTCTGTATTTTTCTGACTATTTTCAGAGTGGTAAGTTACCTTTTCCTACTGAAAAGTTACTCCCCTGTTACTATCATAATGTTCCATAAGCGTACTTGTGATTGTTTGTTTCTGGTGTAATGGAAGAAACTTAATGTACACAAAAGTGGATTTTGTTCCCTAATTTCCCAACTTCCGGAAGTTAATTTAGGTTAGGTTAGGTTAAATTATTAGGTACAGTTAAGGTAAGTTAGGTTAGGTTTAGTTAAACACTTAGGCTAGAACAGTTCCTTCTGCCATTACGGTGACAAATCAAATGATTTGTCACAGCAGAACAGCTAAAAACAACGGGGAAACAGATTTAACAAGAAATGTTTATTTACCACCCCAGATATACAGTACCCTTACTATTTTCACACCTGACTGGTACCGCAATTGTGGTGCGAAACTCAAACTCATGAAACTCGTGAGTATACTTTACATGTAATAAGTGGTAATTGGTTCCGGGGTTAGCCACCTTATTCCCCCTTAACTACCCATTAATGACACAATACCCCTGCTATAAATTACTTACAGTTAATCAGACATATAATATATTACTGAATAAAAATTTTACTGACACTGACACTTAGGCTGAACTGCTTGGTGGAGCTTGAAGATGAGTTCCAAGGCTGGAAGCGGTGGTTAGTTACCACCTGCCCACTCACTGCTCTCCGCCACCGCTGTTGAGTCCCCCACACCACCACTTTCCGATGCTTCAAAATCAAAGCCCTCAAAATCCAGTGGGAGCTCATCAAGCTCCCCAATGTCGTCAGTGTCCTTGTCCACAGCACCGTCGTCCTTCCCAGGCTGTATGTTCTCCAAAGCCTGGGCTTGTTGAATGCAAGAGGACAGGAATTATGTTATCAGAGTCTGATGACTTGCATGAACTCTGGCATTGAAAAGATCCTTGTAAACAGCCAGAAGTCTATCCGCTATCGGGAGGAAGATGTCGCTGATCTCTGGCCTCCTATCACATTCCTCAATTTGCTCTTTCAAACGACCAGTTGTTGCCAGCAAGTCTGTGATTTGGTGAGATGTTGGCTCACCTGGTGGGACAGGTAAGGGTTCTTCCTGAACTTCGTTGTTTTCAACATCTCCTCAGTGGTCGGTTCAGGCTGCGGTGGCTCAAAACAAGTGACTGAGGAGATGCGGGGGCTCGTGAAAATCGTAGAAAAATCTCGAGACTCCTAGGAAAAATCATTCGCTTGCCGTCGTGAAACGAAATTTCGCGAGAGCATATATCGTGAAATTAGTGAGGGTACTGTAAACAGAAAATATAACAGACTGTCAGGAAGAAGAAGAACTGATTTGATTAGGTGCTTTTACTGTTTAAAGCGTATGTGTACTTCATAAAATATAACAGACTATCAGGAAGAAGATGAACTGATTTGATTAGGTGCTTTTACTGTTTAAAGCGTATGGGTACTTCATTTTTTTGTTGTTCTCGCTATCATCCTTGTCATCATCCTCGTCCCTACTAGACATAACGTTTTGGGCCCTTGATGATAATAGGACAAGCGATAAGCTGATAGAGAGATACTTAACAGCACACCTACTCGGTATGCTCCCAGGAACAACACAGACTTAAAAGGAAAGCTGCTAGCTTGGGAGAACGTCGCCACCACCTGGTGGCGTCCACCGCAAACTGAGTGTACATGAACCAGGGACCTGCAGTAGGTTATTTGATATACTATATTACCGTGTGTAAGTGAATTCTGTGGTTGGTGAGCCGTATGGTTGGTGGGGGATTACTGTACTTTCAATCCTCATTTCATGTTTTACCTGTTTAGTCTCAAACTCATTTAAATTTTTGCATGTCATAGGCCTGACAAAATAGATGTTTTTGTATAAGTATTCGATTATGTATTTTGATAAGCAAACACAGTATTTGCTTCCCCGTTGACTGTGTATCCAAGTCTATTGATATAGATTAGTAATTATTAGGCACTTGATGGTCTTGTGGTTGGAACACTCGAGAGTTATGGTTTTGTCATGTGCTTTGGTTTCATTCCCTGCGGGTGGCTGTAGGTTTTTCAGCCATGTACTGCCACTAAAGGGAGTAGGCCGGTCATGTACCATTAAATTTATTCGATTGTTGTAGCCTAACCTTGTCACATTACATGTATATCTGTCTGTCTGTTGCCAGATGCCTCAATCCCATAAGGGGTGGCCACAAACAAATTACCTCTATGTCACCCTGTCCAGTGCCACTTCACTGCCTTGCTCCCAGCTCACACCCCCCTCTCTCATATACCTCTCCACTCCATCCCTCCATCTCATCCTTGGCCTCCCCCTTCCTCTCCCCCACTCCACCTCACTTGCATACTCTCTCCTCATTAGTCTCTTGTCTCTTGCTCTCCATCCTCTCCACATGACCAAACCACCTAAGTGTATTTCTCCTAATGCTTTCTGTCACATCCACATCCACTCCTTCACTTTCTCATTTGTCAGTCTGTCTCTCCATGTAACTCCACATGCTTTTTTCAGATAACTCATTTCCATTGCTCTCACGCTTGACTTGTGACCTTCCAACAAGGTCCAAGCTTCACTTTCATACGTTAAAGTAGGTATCGCAACGCTGTCATGCAGTGGCTTTTTTTTTTTTTTTACTTCCATTCTCACTTCCCTGTTCCTTATCACTGCTTTCAAAGAACATGTCAAGTTGGATAATGTAACGAGGTATTGATTATTCATCATCATTATCATCATGATACTGGCCATATTCCATCTAATCATCATTTGTCTATTTGTCTGCCATCCTATACATTATATTCCCCTTTAGGAGTGTAGAGGCTGAAGGCTTGGATACTTGGTCCACATTTTTTAAGCACCAAAGCAAGCCTGAGGACAGCAAATCACCCAGGGGGTTTAGGGTGGGTTCATGGAATGTGGGAAGTTTGAGAGGAAGAGCAGGGGAAGTTGTATTGGTGTTGTGATGAGATGTAGGCTGAGGTGGTTTGGACATGTGGAGAGGATGGGGGATGATAATTGGGTACAGAGGGTGAGAGGTGTTAATATTGGGGGAGGGGTTGGGAGGGGTAGACCGAGAAAGACATGGGACGAGGTCATTAAGTGTAACTTAAGGGTTAAGGGACTGAACAGGGAGGCTGCCAGGGATCGAGCAGCGTGGAGAGCCGCCATTAGGTGACCAAGGCCGACGCATGCAAGCATGTTGGAGCCTTCAAAAACGAAAACGAAAACGAGTGACAAGTTGTAACCCTTGGGTGGTATTGTGTACTGGTAAGCATTAAACTCCTTTGGATACTTGGCTTACACTTTTAAGATGGGAGTGACAAGTTTAAGCCCTTGGGTGGTATTATGTACCGGTAAGCATTAAACTCCAACAACCCCATGAATGTAAACTTATGAACTACATCATCCTGATGCATGTTACTTGGTTTGTTTTTTTTCAAAGCACTGTAAAAATCTCCTCCCCTACAGGACTTACCATGCCGGTGGTTTACCCACTACAGTGACACCACCAACTCCAACCTGCCAAGCCCATATGTCCTCAGCAAGGTCATGTCCACATTCGGTGAGGTTCGTGTTGTGGACATCCCCATCTGTGACCCATACCGGAGCAAGATGTCAGCCTCTGTCAATGGTGTTCGCACTGGCACATTCAACTTCGGGCAGGGACTAGTATTTGAGGCATATGTGCAATTCAAGGAGTATATTGGATTTGCCAAATGCATGCATGCACTCCAGGGCAAGAAGCTAGTGCAGATAGAGGAGGATGGGACTGCCAGAAGTACAAATATTAAGGTTAGTCACCTGTGTTATTCTTACACGTAGAATAATCACAGGAGAATGTAGTGCCACCTTTAGGTGACTGTACACTGACTGACAAATGTAATGGTTTTCTGTAACTTAGGAACCATTTACAACACAACATGGTTACCATATAACCTGAGACAGCCCTAGTGTGTATTCAACATGGACGGTGGGCATTAGCGCCAAAGTGGTTATGTGTGGGAGTGTATTGTATGTAGGAGGACTGCTGAGTCTCAGGGAATGGGATATTAAGGCCATGCCCAGTCATAAACATAAAAAATAAGTAAATAAAATAAAATTGATTAGATGAAGTGGGGTCTGCTATGGTGCCTCTGTTAACCGGACGGAGAGCTGCAATTGCGTCGTCCATGTGGGAACCAAGCCTCCACACTCTTCCTTGCACCTCTTTGTGGCATGGAGCTGTCTACGGCAAAAGAACATCAGTTCATTGCACAGGACGGCCATGGAAGGATGGTTGCTTGCTTGCAGTTGATGGGTCTGCTCTTCCAGCCAGACAGGGGTGCTGCAAGATGAATATGGCAGTTTTATCTTATGGTAGCAAGAAAATAATATTGAAAGGGTTCATTTTGTTTGAGATTTAGACTGTGAGAAGTACATGTACTGTATAGTGTAATCTTAATTTAGTACAGTAAACTCTCAATTATCTTTTTTTTTTTTTTTTTTCAATGCAAGGAAGAAGGAACCAAAGGCCACAATTCAGCCAAAGCCAGGCCCTCTGTAGGGTGCATAATCCTTACAAAAACCCTATATTGTACTGTACACTCATACCCTGATATCCAGCAGTGTTGTGTACCAGTGGGAGAGTTCGATCAGCGAATATGTTGGATATCGAAGCAACTTTCCCTGTAAGATACTGAAGAAAAGCCAGAGATGTGTTTCAGACCCAAACCTAGGCTCTCATATACTTTACTCAGTCAATAGAGACTGACACCATAGGTAATGTTATTATCCTCATAAAGAATACTGTTGCTAAAAAACAGCACATCAAACATCACATGCAGGAGGGTAAGGTAGTGCGATGTGCAGTGTTGAGAGATGCTTCACGGCAGCTGTGAGTGACAGGCAGGTAGGCTGCTGGCAGCACGCCGAGTGGAGGTGGGGGAAGGCGGGGGAGATGGGGGGGAGACAAGCAGGGGTGGGCGAGGGATACAAGTGGGGGTGGAGGAGGGTGGAGGGACAGGGAAGGAGACAAGAAAGCCAGACATCCGTACTACCCTTCCTTCCCTAGTCTCACTCACCACTCTCACGTATTCATATATACTCACACAGGCGGTGGCTCAATTGGTAGAGAGGTGGCCTGCAGTCCTGCTAGACCCAGGTTCAAATCCCCACTGGGACAGGGAACAGTTTAAGGAATTGAATTTCATAAAATCAGACTAGCTCTACCGATCTACCGGATGACCCGCCAACTTGTTGTAAAAATACCCCCGTTAATACTAATACACCAGTTCTGTTTGAGATAACCCTATCCTGTATTCAATATGGATATTGGGTGTTAGTGTCGAAGTGGTGACATGTAGAGGTGTATGGTATGTAGGAGGACTACTGGACCTTGGGAGCAGGCTGTAAAGCCTATGCCCAGAGTCGGACACATTAAAAAACACACACACACACACACACACACACACACAGAGTAGGTGCGGAAAGTATTGACGCTAAAGGACCGACGTCATTTTTTTTCGCGTTAAGTGAAGTAGG
>JAGKTI010007673.1:0-14789 GCA_018397915.1 Birgus latro | reverse complement strand
AATAGGTGAACAATCCCACAATCTGAACTATTTGAATTTCTGTCGCCTCAGTATTCCGACACCTCGCCTCTTCAGTCCATCACCCCGCCTCACCCTAGGTTTGAAATGAGGCTTTCCCAGTCTTCCCATCCTCCCTCCATCCCCTCACTTCTCCCACCCCTGTCCCTCCTCCATCCCCACCACACTTAGCACTGCCAGTCATGTCTCTCTCCCAATCCCCCTGCCCTCCCCCACCCCTGGTTGTCTCCCTCTCCATACCCCACCCTCCCACTTGTTCCCCACTTGTTTTGTGTGTGTATGTGTGTGTGTGTGTGTGTGTGAGAATGAGAGAGTGAGAGGTGAGTGGGTGAGAGTGGTGAGTGAGTGAGTGAAAATGGTGAGTGAGTGAGACTGGGGGAGGGGTAGTAGGGCTGTTTGACTTTCTTGTATCCTTCCTTGTCTCCCCACCCTCCCCCACCCCCACTTGTCTCCCTCCCCCTTCCCTGCTTGTCTCCCTCCTCGTCCCTCCCTCTGTCCCCCTCCCCCGCTTGGTGCACTGCCAGCTGCCTGCCTGGCTGTTTAGTTGGCCTGAAGCATCACTCAACACCACATATCCCACCACCCTACTCTCCTGCATATGATGTTTGATGTGCCATTTTTTAGCAATAGTGTTGTTTGTTGTTTATGAGGATAATAACATTATCTATGGTGTTTCTGTGTCAGTCTCTATAGATTGAGTGAGGTATATGAGAGTCTGTGTTTGGAATGCATCTTTGGCTTTTTTTCAGTATCTTATAGGGAAAATTGCTTCGGTATCTGACATACTCACTGACTGAACACTCTCACTGGTACACAACACTGCCGGATATCAGGGTATGGGTGTACAACATTTTACCATGAAATATACTTTATATACTGTATACTGTTCTCACTCTACTGTAGTACTGTAAAAGATTTTGTGATTTGAGTCATTTGTAGTTAGTGGTGTGTTGTTGGTTCTATCTATCTATCTATTGCCAGACGCCTCAATCCCGAACGGGGTGGCCACAAACAAATCGCCTCCATGTCACTCTGTCCCCTGCCATTTCACTACCACGCTCCCAACTCACACCCCCCCTCTCTCATATACCTCTCCACTCCATCCCTCCATCTCATCCTCGGCCTCCCCCTCCCTCTCGCCCCCTCCACCTCACTCACATACACTCTCCTCGTCAATCTTTCACTCTCCATCCTCTCAACATGCCCAAACCACCTTAACATGTTTCTCCTAATGCTTCCCATCACGTCCTCAACCACACCACAACGCTCCTTGACTTCCTCATTTGTTAGTCTGTCTCTCCATGTGACTCCACATGCTCCTCTCAAATAACTCATTTCCACTGCTCTCACTCTTGACTTCTGTCCTTCCAACAGGGTCCAAGCTTCACTTCCATATGTCAGAGTTGGTATCATAATGGTTAATGCCATAAAAAATGGATACTGCATTAATTCAGCCAGATTTTTGCTTGTTAGATTAATGTTTTCCAGTTAATGCTGTGTTGGATAATTGTGAGCTTACTGTATCACATTTTTTGGCTGAAAAATGGAAGAATCTGTGACACCTTGAAGTTTAGTACTGTAGTTATTAATTTGTTTTCCAGATTTTATTTTGGCTTTGTCTTGCAGGTGTGATAAGGTGTAATTTTGTTTGGACTTTTTATTGTGTGAGGTGGAGCTGAGGATTTCAAAGGTTTAAATGGTGAATGAATGGATGTGGTGAATTTCAGTGGGCACTGTGATAGTTCTCCTGCTGTATATGTTAATGGGAAAGAAAGTTATCGCAGTGGACTGTTGGGCATCAACCACCTCATTGATACACTCAACAAAAGTCTTAACCCATTATTGTTGTTATTATTTTTTATTGAGTAGTAGGTGGGGGCACTTACCATCAACTCACTCAGTGCAGTACCGCTCTTGGGACTGCCCTTTCCTCTCTTTCCTCCTTCTTTCCTTCCTTCTTCTTCTGTCTTTACTTTATTCTTTCCTCTTCCTTCTGCCTATGGGTAACTACACTCCTTCTTCTGTCTTTCTTTCCTTCATTCTTTCCTCTTCCTTCTGCCAATGAGTGATTCCACACTGAGTGATAAGCCAAATGGTTTCCTGTACATCAGGAAACCATTTACTACACTGGGTGGTAACCATATAACCAAATTATGACTTCTGGTGATTTAGTGGGTAATTAAGGTGCTCCATTTGGATTGAGCCTCTGCAGGTTTATATCCAAGGGTTGGTTGAGGTTTATTGCTCACATAATGCCACTCAGGGATGAGTGAGGCTGGTCAGTCTCATCTTAAATGTCAGGATCAACTTGCCTATCCCTAGGCTTCTACGCTCCTCATGGGGCAGCACGGATTAGATGATAAATGAATGATTATTACTGTATTATATTTATACAAATATTTTCTAACACACACTAGTTTTTTCACCTTTGATAGACACAGAATGGAAGGGGTTATATACAGCATTAATAAACTCTTTCACTATGAAAGATGTTTCGAGATAAAATACTGTACTTTAAACTCGTCATGTAGCAGCATGCTGAATTTATTTGTTGCTCCCAGGTTGACTTTGACCGGACCAAGCACCTCTCTGAGTACTCCATCAAGAAGAGAGCTGCAGAGAGGGAGAAGTTACAGGCTGTGGAGAGAGAGAAGGAGGAGAAACTAAGGAGGAAGAGGGAAATGGAGGAGATGAAGAAAGAGGCAGAGAGGTAAAAGAAAGAAAAGATGTATAACCTGGCATTGTATATTCTGTTAGACTGAAGTAGAGTTGAAGGTATGAAAAAATAATATGAGGTAGAGTGTAGGAGACAATGGAGGTAGAGTTAGATGGTGAATTAACCATATCATTGTGTTGAGTCTTTTGTAATTTATACTTATCACCTTCAAGCAGTTTTGTCAGAGTTAGGAGAGACTTTTTCAAATAGGAGAGATTAGATTTATCTTTCATTAACCCTTTCACCATAGGAGGTTTCCCCATAGCTGCATAGTAGCACCTGAAGGTAAGAAATGCATCATCTTACTGAAGTGATGAAGAGGGGAACTGGTCAGGAGATAATAACAGAGGAGATGGAGAAACTAATCATGGTGCAGAAACAGATAGTGATCTATATATTTGAGGAGGAGGTAAATCAAGACCAATTTCCAGTCCCCATGTATGTGGCCTATCTACTTCAATGCTCAACATGGTCTGTACTGATCTACATCAGCATGATCATTTTTACAGTCAGTGTTTTATTTGCCAGCTTCTCACCAGATGTCTGGTGGCCTAATGTTATAAATTAGTCAAGCAGTATGTGGCTCATTTGGTTTGAATTTAAGAAGCTGTTGGAGTTTCTTGCTTCCATTGAGCTTTTTGGTTGGGCAACTGCTTCCCTCATCTTAAATGTCTAGACTGAATGTCCTAACCCTGAACCCCCACTGTCCTAAAAACACAAGTTCAGATGATGGATTGATGGATGGTTACTCCTCAGTATAGTTTCATCATTATTAACAACTCTTTATCATTAGCAGCGTAGAATATTACTGTGGAACACAATCTTGAGAAGTGAACAGGTGTTACTACATATTTCAGTAACGGTGACTGAAATTGAGCTTGAGGCAGGAACTGGAAGATAAAAATTTATGTCTTCTCGTGGCTTGAATGATTGTCTGGCTCATTTCATTGGGCTTGCTGTTGATAACTTCCCTATTTCATACTTCCTTGTTGTTTTTGGACCTATTTTATTCCATCCTTAAGTGGGAAAAAGGTCAGGATGATGATGATGATGATGGTGATTTTTGTGTTTGTAAGTGCAGAAGGGTGAGAAGAAGGGCAGAAAAAAGTTATCTTGTGGTAGGTGGGGCGACCATCATCCACATACTCAGTGTAATGTTGCCTTATGGTCTCTACACTGTGTGTCAAGCCAAATGGTTTTCTGTACCCAGGAAACCATTTACTACACTGGGTGGTAACCATATAACTAGGGTTTTGGCCAGGTTAAATGTTCCCCAGATTCCCCTAAAATCAATAAATCATGGCAGTTGTTTTGAAGACCCTTAGAGGGCCCAGTACCTGCCCAGGGGCCCAACCAAATGGGCAGGTTCTCATGGCCATGTGGAGTGTGAGAGGTGTGAATGAGGAGAGCAAGAGGGTGAAAGCAGCAAATGTGTTCAAGAGTGCAAGATATGCTGTGATGGCATTGTGTGAAACAAAGATGAATGGGTGTGAAGTGGAGGAGTGGGAGGGTGTGAAATGTGTAAGGTTGGGCATGAATGGGCAAGGAAGCTGCAAGGAAGGAGTTGCTCTGTTGATGAATGAAGAGTGGCAGAGTGGAATGAGAGATAACAAACGTGTCAGCTCGAGATGTATGTTCAAGTTTGAGAAGGTGAAAGTGACAGTGATTTATAGTGTATGCACAGTGTGATGACAGGAGTGGGACGGAGAAAGACAGGTTTTGGGATGAGCTGGACGAAGTAGCGGGAGACATGCTCAGGAGTTAGAAAGTGT
Source organism: Birgus latro (assembly GCA_018397915.1). Classification (NCBI taxonomy): domain Eukaryota; kingdom Metazoa; phylum Arthropoda; class Malacostraca; order Decapoda; family Coenobitidae; genus Birgus; species Birgus latro. The sequence continues at coordinate 10,283 of JAGKTI010007673.1, read as the reverse complement.
TTGTAATGGGTGATATGAATGGGTGAGTAGGCACTGGTCCTGTGAATGATGTGATAGGTAGCAATGGAGTACCAGGAGAGAGAATGGTAATTGAAAACAACTGAAGGACTTGTGTCAGGAAAGGAGGTGGAGCATTTGTAATTTGTATTTCAAACATAAAGATGCACATAAATATACTGTACATGGTACTGAGGGAATGGAGATCATGTTGAAAGGAGCCTGATTGATTATGTACTTGTAGAGAAATCGATGCTGGGGAGTGTTGCTGATACGAGGGCAGTGAGAGGACGATGTGGAGGTTTGTCATCTCATGTGATTGTGGTATGCAAGATCAAGCTGGGAGGAGTGAGGTGGACCTGAAGAGAGAGGAACAGTCAGGGAGAGAGACTGAAAGTTGAGAAGCTGAGGATTAAAGAAATGGCAGATGAATACAGGGCCTTTTTTTTTTTTTCCCCAACGTGTCCGATCCTGGGCAAAGGCATCACAGCCTAACCCAAAGCCCAGTAATCCTCCTACACACCTCCGCATGTCACCAGTTCAGCATTAACACCCACCGTCCATACTGAGTACATGCTAGGCCTGTCTTATATAGGACTGGTGTGCTGGTATTAGCAGGGGCATTTTTTATGACATGTCGGCGGGTCTTCTGATAGATCAGAAAGTCTGCTTTTATGAAATTCAAATCCTTAAACTGTTCCCTGCCTCAGCCAGGATTCGATCCTGGGTCCTTTAGGACTGTAGGCCGCCTATCTACTGGTTCAGCCACTGCCTCCCCCAGTGAATTGAAATGAAATGGATCTGAACAACTTGTGGAATGCATATAGGGATTGCTTAGTTAGGAACGCAAAAGCGGTGTGTGGTGTTACAAGAGTAACAATGAAGAAAAAAGTTATGGCATGGTGGGATGAAGAGGTTAAGAGAGCAGTGGAGGAAAAGAAGAAGTGGCCAGAGCGGATACAGGACAAGGGTTCAATTGAAATAAGAACTGAATATATTGAGAGTAAGAGGCACGTAGAGACTAGTGAAGAGGAAAGAGAAGGAAGTACTGTAATGATGATTGAGAAAGAAAAATGAATGTAAATTACTCTGAAAATAGGAAGTTATTCTGGAAAGAGGTGCAGAAATGCAGAAGTGACAGAGGAAAGAAATGTGAAAATATGAAGGATATAAATGGCAGAGACAGACTAACAAATGAGGAAGTGAAGGAGCGTTGTGGTGTGNCCTGTACTGTTGTTTGCAGATGATACTGTGTTGTTGAGTGAAGACGAAGGGGAGCTGCAAGGCTTGGTAGATGAGTTTGGGAGAGTGTGTAAGAAACGGAATCTAAAGGTGAATGTGGGGAAGAGTAAAGTGATGGTCTTCGAGAGAAGTGAAGCCAGTGAGTGTACAGTGAGATTGGATGGGAAGGAAATGGAGAATGTGAGTGAATTTAAGTACTTGGGCAGTGTGATGAGTAAGGATGGTAGTCTGGAGGGTGAAGTGCTCGAAAGGGTACAGCAGGGAAGGAAGGTTGCTGGTTCGTTGAAAGCAGTGATAAGAAACAGGGAGGTGAGCATGGAAGTGAAAAAGTTGTTACATGACAGTATTGTGATACCAACTCTGACATATGGAAGTGAAGCTTGGACCCTGTTGGAAGGACAGAAGTCAAGAGTGAGAGCAGTGGAAATGAGTTATTTGAGAGGAGCATGTGGAGTCACATGGAGAGACAGACTAACAAATGAGGAAGTGAAGGAGCGTTGTGGTGTGCTTGAGGACGTGATGGGAAGCGTTAGGAGAAATGCGTTAAGGTGGTTTGAACATGTGGAGAGGATGGAGAGTGAAAGATTGACGAGGAGAGTGTATGTGAGTGAGGTGGAGGGGGCGAGAGGGAGGGGGAGGCCGAGGATGAGATGGAGGGATGGAGTGGAGAGGTATATGAGAGAGGGGGGTGTGAGTTGGGAGCGTGGTAGTGAAATGGCAGGGGACAGAGTGACATGGAGCCGATTTGTTTGTGGCCACCCCGTTCGGGATTGAGGCGTCTGGCAATAGATAGATAGATAGATGTATTAACCCATGGCGATGAAGTAAGGACCAGATGGAAAGAATACTTTGAAAGTCTGATGAATGTGAATGGAGAGAGCAGAGTGGCTGTAAATGTGATTGGTTTTGGGGGTGTGCAGAGAAGGAATGAAGTGCCAGGAAACGTGACACTTGGAGAAGTGAAGAACACTGTGAAATGGCTGAAAAATGGGAAACAGCTGGTGTTGATGAGGTGTATGCAGAGATAACTAAGTGTAGAGGAGAGAGTGGAATGAAGTACTTGTTGGAGATAGGTAAGGATGAGTGAAACTGTGCTAGTAGAGTGGAAAAAGGCTGTGATTGTACCCTGTACAAAAATGAAGGTGAACAAAGTGAGTGCAAGAATTATTGTGATGTTAGTCTATTGAGTGCTGTAGGGAAGGTATATGGAAGAATTATTATAGAGAAAGTAAGAGAGATATCAGAAGGTCTAGTGAGTGATGAACAAGGTGGTTTTAGGAGTGGCAGAGGATGTTCGTTTTGTTTTTCGTTCGTTTCGTTTTTGAAGGCTGCAACATGCTTGCATGCGTCGGCCTTTTTGGATTGGAGCGTGTAGCATTTTATGACCGGATGCCCTTCCTGATATCTACCAATGACCCTTGGGTGGATTCGATCCAGCGACCCTACGGCCAGAGCGGAGCACTCTAACCCACTGAGCCAGGCTTGTGAGAAGGACTGTAAGGTGTTTATGACATTTATGGAGATGCAAATCAGGAAACCATATAACCAAATTTTGGCGCATGGTAGTTTAGTGGGTAATTACGGCGCTCCAATCGGATTGAGCCAGTGAAGATTGTATCCAAGGGGTGGTTGGGGTTTATTGCTCGCGTAATGCCACTCAGGGTTGAGTGAGGCTGGTCACTCTCATCTTAAATGTCAGGACCAACTTGCCTAGCCCCGGGCTCCTACGCTCCTCTGTAGGGCGACGTAGGATTGGATGATGGATGGGTGGAAAAGCATAAAGCAAAGTAGACAGAGAAAGATGGTGGAAAGTTGTACATACAGTAAGACCTCACTATAACGGACTAATTGGGGTACACAGCGGAGACTAAACGCTCAATTAGGCTGTAATATTGTACCGTTGGCCTCTAAGAAAGTTAGTTTCTCCCCTTAACAATCAAAAATGATAATAATAAAGATAAACAGGATCTTGGCTGAGCCAAACTCCTAGCTAGCACAACGGATTTAAGGATTAATGCCAAAAGCTGGCCTAAGTACCAGTCGTGATTTAAGACAAAGAGTTGTGCTAACGTGGAGTAGCAAAACTATATTAAATAAGTGGGAAAATTAAACACGACTGTTACATTTAACAAAGCTCAAGAAAACGAACTGTAAATTTATTAAATACAAGCAAATAAATTTACGTTACAGGACTCCAATTCAAATCAAGGGAAAAGAAATGCACTCACTCACTCAGACAAACAACTAAATATCTCAAAAAGCTTAAGCCTAGGAAAACAGGAAAATACTAATTGGTATGGATGAGACTGTACTGTAGTCGGTCACCAAGGATTGGTGGAAGCCCGGGAACACACGCCGACACAAGCTGAAATCTGAAATCGCTAAGAAAAACGATCACTCGAGCTTTCGTGTGGACACAACCCGCTCGTTCCGTGGCTAAAGACAGACTGAGCTCTGATTTGAATACTTAGCGCGGCGAGCGCGGGAAGATGGCGCAACAGGCGTATAACGGTTCAGGGCCGAACCGACAATTCAAAATTTATCGCTCGATGTCACGATCTACTTAACATAACGTTACGATGTAGAAAATTCGTGACACCATTAAAAGTTTTTATGATGGTAGTGAGGCATGTGGAAGGGTATATGGGCATCTAAGTGAATGGTTCACAATCAGTGTGAACATGCGACAAAGTTGTGTGATGTCCTCATGGTTACTCAGTATAAATAGGTTGGGGTGATGAGAGAAGTAAAAACACTAGTAATGGAGAGAGGGATGGCATTGGTAATGAATGGTGATGGATGGAATATTTCAAATTTGATGTATGCTGATGATGCAGTACTGCTCGCAAATATTGGACAAGAACATAGTAGACTAGTGCAGAGTTTTGTAGATGTCTGTGACCATTGTGCCATGAGAGTATATGTAGAAAAGAGTAAAGTGATGATCGTTGGGAGAGAAGGTGATGCCCTGTGTGATGTTACAGTGAATGGAGTGAGACTGGAGTTAGTGAGTGAGTTCAAATACCTGGGTACAGTGATAGAAAAGAGAGAAAAATGTGCAAAGGAAGTGGAAAATAGAGTGACACAAGGAAGGAAAGTAGCTGGTGGTATGATGGCCTTGTTAAGAAACAGAGGCTTGAGTGTTGCAGCATTGTGAGGCTTACATGAAAGAGTATGATGACCTTGATAAGAAACAGAGGCTTGAGTGTTGCAGCATTGTGAGGCTTACATGAAAGAGTGTTAGTGCCAGCTTTAACATACAGGTGTAAGACTGTGGTGTGGCATGAAAATTAAAAGTCAAGAGTAAGAGCAGTGGAGATGGGACTGTTGAGGATTGTATGTAGAGTACAGAGAGTGGATCGGATATGGAATAATGTGATTCATGAAAGATGCGGAGTGAAGAAGTCTGTGGACACCAGAATCGAAGAGAGTGTACTGAGATGATATGGCCATGTAGAGAGAATGGACAGCAATAGAGTGGTGAAAAAAGTATATCTGAGCGAATTTGAAGGAGGGAGGAGGTGAAGTAGGCCAAGAAGAAAATAAAGAGAAATGGTGGATGACTGTGTGAGGAAAGGAGGTATGGAAGTTGTTGAGGCGAAGGGACTGACAAGAGATTGAGCTGGCTGGATGAATTTTGTGCAGAGAAATGTATGACCAGGGATTTGGCACCCCTTTTTAACATGACAGCGTTTGGGTGGACTCTATTGGATAGGTTTATATGGAGCTACGATATGTGGTGAAACCTTTTGGCCTACCAGATGGAGCCAGGATTCTGTGAGCTTGAATGATGAGTGAATGGAAGGGTGTCCCATTGAATTGGGCAAACTTTGGTTTTCTGGATGCTGCTACTCCTCACCTTGCCCTAGGATGGGAAAGGAGGCCCAGATATTGATGATGATGATTTCTTAGTAGTGGTTATCATGAGTGAATTTCAGGATGTTTCACATATTAAGCCAATGATTAATAACAAATTCTTTGTTTAATCATTCATGCTTAGAGAACATAAATAATTTCTTTAACTCAGAAAGGATGAATTGCTTCCCTCAGTTGTATATAGTTGTTGTGCTGTAGCCACTCATCCTTGTAAAATTAATGGAGATCGGTTTTAATTCTCATATAACTGACTGTTTCTCACAGTCATTACAGTATGTCAGCTCTCCTGTTGGAGTTAATACCAAGTGTACAGAAATTTTTGGTAGAACATGAAATATGCTGTGGGAAATTGTCATGAAATATGATCCAACAGAATGAGGTTAGAGGAAGAACAGCGACTAAAGGAGGAAAGAAGGGAAGCCAAGAGGCAGGAGAAGTTGCAGAGGAGAAAAGCTAGAGAGGAAAAGAGAAGAAACAAGAGAATATTGAAGGATGAAGAGAAACAGAGGAAGGAGGAAGAGGCAGAAGAGGAGCGACTGGCCCGGAAGATTGCAGTGGAAGAGCGGAAGTTGTTGATTGCTCAGAGGAAACTGGAATCGATAAGACTTCTGGATGAGCTCTTTGAGAGGATTAAAGTGAGTAAAGGAAGTCTCGTGTACCTGAATTGGCATGGTTGGGGTGTCTAGTTTGATTTATGTAAACCTTGTGTATGCTGATGCAATAGACCCTTGCTTTATGTTGAACCATTATGTGATTAATTGCTTATTTGATGGCTAAAAAGTTTGGGACATTTTGAAATACATTTGCATTTTCGCTTATATGTATATATATTTTTTTTACATGTCCGACTGGGCAAAGGCTTCAGGGCATATCCCCAAATCCCAGTAGTCCTCCTTGGGGCCCAGTAGTCCTCCTACATCTCCACATGTCATCACTTTGGCGCTAACACCCACCATCCACATTGAATACATGCTAGGGCTGTCTCATGCTGGATTGGTGCACTGGTAATAGCAAGAGTCCGTTTATGACATTTTGGTAGGTCATCTTGTAGATCAAAAAAGTCTGCTTTTTATGAAATTCATATCCTTAAACTGTTCCCTTCCCCAGTTGGGATTCGAACCTGGGTCCATTAGGACTGCAGACCACCTCTCTTCCAATTCTGCCACTGCCTCCCCCATCATTAAGATCCCATATGAAGCCTCACTGACAGATGTACAGTTACAATTTTTGCTAATACAATTGCCGAAATGGAAGCTTACGGACATTTGCTTTTTCCAAGATGACCTGTGAACTGCTGGAGTTCACACTGCAAGTAAAGTGCTGTGAAATGAAACAGTTACCAGTTTAGGTGAGTTGGAAATGAATTTTTAGACAGTTTTGGCAGTGAGCAGCAAGTAAAATGCATTGAAGTGAAGTAACTACCAGTTCAGGTGAGTGAGAAACTTGTTTTCAGACTTCACAGGGTGGATGATATTTGGCCAAAAACTTATCCCCATTGAACCCACTTTAATGTTGACCCAGTATATTATAAATCGTTATGCGATGGATTTTATCAAACACATCCTCTCTGTTTACGTTGAAGGTGTGGGCGCTCTCCATCCACTCACTTGATGTAGTGCTGCCCTAGATTGTCTGCCCTTTCCTCTCTTTCTTCCTTCCTCATCTTTCTTAGTTCCTTCATTCATTCCTTATCCTTCTGCCTACAGGTGACTTTACACTCCCTCTTCTGTCTTTCTTTTTTTTATTCTTTCTTCTTCCTTCTGCCTGTGGGTGACTCTACACTGAGTGACAAGCCAAATGGTTACCAGTACACCCGGAAACCATATACTATGCTGGGTGGTAACCATATAACCAAATAATGGCTCCTGGTGATTTAGTGGGTAATTAAGGTACTCCAATTGGATTGAGCCTGTGCAGGTTTATATCCAAGGAGTGGTTGAGGTTTATTGTTCATGTAATGTCACTTGGGGATGAGTGAGGCTGGTCACTCTCATCTTAAATGTCAGGACCATCTTGCCTAGCTCTGGGCTCCTACACTCCTCATGACGCAATATAGGATTGGATGATGATGTTGATGATGATGATTTTTTAAAAAGTAAACCTAGTGAGATTAATTGGGGACTTTTCACTTTAGAAACCATCATTTGGTGGGGGGGGGTTAAGATTAGGCTGATGATGTTACAATAGTGTGAAGATGTAGCCACACCCTTGCCAAGCTGTAGACTTCATATGAGGCACAGTCAAGGTCTTCATGGGCCAATCTGCATGCCTTATGTGAGGTACAATATACATTTGTTATAAACCAGTGACTCTGGATGTAACATGTCATTCCCTACACTCCCTGTGTAACCCTCGATATACATGCTGAGCACAATGAACGGCCGCCACTAATTTGTAGTTGGTAGCGTTTAACAGTAGCAGTGGGGAGTGCGGAGACAAGCGCAGTGGGGAGCCTACAACCTCTTAGGTTAGGACAACAAAATACTAAGTACAGTATCCCCTTCTGCCCCAGACTCCCACCTGGACTACCAAAAATAACTGTTCCACACACTAAGGTTGTAAAACACAAAAATACTTTTTACTGTAATCTTAACAATTATATGATCGGTAGGAAAATGATTTCAGTTATATGGGCATATGCTCCACGGGTAGGATTGGATGACGCAGAGAAGGATAGATTTTGGGATGATTTAATACGTGTAGTAGGTGGTATGGGCGATGATGAGGTAGTCGTTCTGGGAGGGGATTTAAATGGTCATGTTGGTGAAGCAGCTCAAGGTTATGAAGGAGTCCATAGAGGATGTGCGTATGGTGTAAGGAATGCAGAAGGGGAAAGAATACTCGAGTTTGGGGAGGTTATGGACATGATTGTGTGCAACACACATTTTAGAAAAAAGAATGAGTCGGTTGATTACGTACAAGTCCGGGGGATATAGCAGTCAGATAGATTATTTTCTGGTCAGGAGGGTTGATAGTAGGTTAGTGAGGGATGTTAAAGTTATAGGAAGCGAGGAGTGTGTGCATCAGCACAAACTGTTAATTTGTGACATGGAGTTTAAGGAATGAGTGATGAGAAGGAGGACATATGTACCTAGGAGGAAAATATGGAAGCTGGGAAACCAATCAGTAAGGGATGCCTTTTATAGTGCGATGAGGAGAGTGGTGGCTGAACAGGGAGCCGTAGATAGAGGTGTTAATGAACAGTATAGAGCCCTTAAGAACAACCTCTTGAGAGTTCTATCTATCTATTGTCAGACGCCTCAATCCTGCATGGGGTGGCCACAGACAAATCGCCTCCATGTCACTCTGTCCCCTGCCATTTCACTACCACGCTCTCAACTCACATCCCCCTCTCTCATATACCTCTCCACTCCATCCCTCCATCTCATCCTCGGCCTCCCCCTCCCACTCGCCCCCTCCACCTCACTCACATACACTCTCCTCGTCAGTCTTTCACTCTCCATCCTCTCCACATGCCCAAACCACCTTAACGTGTTTCTCCTAACGCTTCCCATCACGTCCTCAACCACACCACAACGTTCCTTCACTTCCTCATTTGTTAGTCTGTCTCTCCATGTGACTCCACATGCTCCTCTCAAATAACTCATTTCCACTGCTCTCACTCTTGACTTCTGCCCTTCCAACAGGGTCCAAGCTTCACTATCCATATGTCAAAGTTGGTATCACAATACTGTCATGTAATAACTTTTTCACTTCCATGCTCACCTCCCTGTTTCTTATCACTGCTTTCAACGAACCAGCAACCTTCCTTCCCTGCTGCACCCTTTCCAGCACTTCACCCTCCAGACTTCCATCCTTACTCATCACACTGCCCAAGTACTTAAATTCACTCACATTCTCCATATCCTTCCCATCCAATCTCACTGTACATTCACTGGCTTCACTTCTCTCGAAGACCATCACTTTACTCTTCCCTACATTCACCTTTAGATTCCGTTTTTTACACACTCTCCCAAACTCATCTACCAAGCCTTGCAGCTCCCCTTCATCTTTGCTCAGCAACACAGTATCATCTGCAAACAACAGTACAGGGAGTTTCCAAACACTGCCCTCTCTCACTAGGGCCGCTCCAACATCCACTGCCCGACCTTGTATCTCTTATAACCCCATCCATGTACAGATTGAACAACCATGGAGACATGACACATCCTTGTTTCAATCCAACCTTCAAATGGAAAGATTCACTCAGTTTGCCATCCACACGCACTGCAGCCTTAGTACCCTCATACATACTCTTCACTGCCCTCAACAACTTCCCAACCACTCCATATATTCTTAATCTATCTATCTATCTATTGCCAGACGCCTCAATCCCGAACGGGGTGGCCACAAACAAATCGCCTCCATGTCACTCTGTCCCCTGCCATTTCACTACCACGCTCCCAACTCACACCCCCCTCTCTCATATACCTCTCCACTCCATCCCTCCATCTCATCCTCGGCCTCCCCCTCCCTCTCGCCCCCTCCACCTCACTCACATACACTCTCCTCGTCAATCTTTCACTCTCCATCCTCTCCACATGCCCAAACCACCTTAACGTGTTTCTCCTAACGCTTCCCATCACGTCCTCAACCACACCACAACGCTCCTTCACTTCCTCATTTGTTAGTCTGTCTCTCCATGTGACTCCACATGCTCCTCTCAAATAACTCATTTCCACTGCTCTCACTCTTGACTTCTGTCCTTCCAACAGGGTCCAAGCTTCACTTCCATATGTCAGAGTTGGTATCACAATACTGTCATGTGACAACTTTTTCACTTCCATGCTCACCTCCCTGTTTCTAATCACTGCTTTCAACGAACCAGCAACCTTCCTTCCCTGCTGTACCCTTTCGAGCACTTCACCCTCCAGACTACCATCCTTACTCATCACACTGCCCAAGTACTTAAATTCACTCACATTCTCCATTTCCTTCCCATCCAATCTCACTGTACACTCACTGGCTTCACTTCTCTCGAAGACCATCACTTTACTCTTCCCCACATTCACCTTTAGATTCCGTTTCTTACACACTCTCCCAAACTCATCTGCCAAGCCTTGCAGCTCCCCTTCGTCTCCATTCAACAACACAGTATCATCTGCAAACAACAGTACAGGGTAATACCTTCCACAAACCTTGTCTATCCACCCTGTCATATGCTTTCT
>JAGKTI010007672.1:21162-36101 GCA_018397915.1 Birgus latro | reverse complement strand
GTGTTATTGGACATATTATACTGTTTTACATTTGATGCCTAATCAGTGTAACAGCACTGCTTTTACATTTGGTGGCTAATCAGTGTAACAGCACAGCGCGTGAAAGAAATTAATTTGAAGCTATTGTCGACTGGTGATTACGAAACTGTGTATTATGCCCAAACTGGAAGAAAAACTACATTGTATTAGAACACATAAAAATTGGGGTTTGGGGTATTTTTGTATATAATGTATATGACAACAGTTTACTAACAGTCAATTATCAAGGAACGCCTATCGGGACGCTTATTTTGTAGACACATGCTACCACAGCCATCAAGATAAAAGGAAATGCCAATCGTGTCTCGATCACTTTATCTTATCGAGGAAAATGATAGTCCGATAACACTAATGGCGTGAGAAATGGGTCAGTAATCACTTTTGTTGCCATGGACCTTCTGAAATGCGTCATAATGTACACATAGTCGACCATATACTGTATGTGTACGCTTCTTTGCTGGTATCTGAACACGCATCAGTGTGAACTAATCGTAGTGGTAGCAGAAGTAGTAGTAGCAGTAACCCCAGGTTCATTTTCAATGTGAACCCAGTGGATTGCGGGCCGGAGTTGCCCTCCTCCTGCAGTCCACCATCCCTCTTTTGAGGGATAGGGAAGTAGAATAAGGAAGTTTGTATCACCAGGCAATTGAGTATCACCAGGCAATTGAGTCGCCCAATTATATCAGTGACACCACAAGAAGGCGTCCCTCTCCAGTACCATCTTTATAATCATACCTTCATCACACTCCAAAACAACTACAGCTCCTGTCGTTGGCTTACAAGGATAGCACTCTTTAAACATTCCCCCAGGCTACAGATGTTACTGAATGTCTGTCCAGTCTAACTTTCTATTGATGGAGAAATTTTCAGTTTTAAAGAACATAAAATGATTAGAGCGACTGAGTATAGAGAAAAGTAAGGAAGGCTGTATGTAGTAAAAAATTAGGAAAGTTGGATGTGCAGTCAGGGACAGAAGTTTGCGCCTACTTTACACTTAGGGCATGTCCGTCACTTTCCTTTTTGACGCACCATATCAGAGACAATAATCTATGGTCGGAAAAACATATTAGGCCTCTCGCAGCTTAGGAACAGTAGCGACCAGAGGGAAGTGAGAAGCAGAAGAGAGGACATGTTAGGTGAATTTTTGTTCCGAACTGTACAAGAGGCTTAGAACTGAACCTTGGCGTAAAGGAGGGACTAGAGGATGTGGAAGGGAAGCTGCCCCCCATCAATCTGATCACGTATATTTAATAATATTATTGCTATATCAGACGAATTTATTCAGCTTAGGGAGAAAAATAATGTTAAAAAGGAGGTGATGGAGACTGTTTCTGTCCCCGTCACTAAAATGGTTTCTCCAGAGTTTGCAAAATTGCCTAAAGGTAACAAGAATAAATGAAAAGAACGTCACTATTGAAGGAGCTTGGTGGACTGGGGCAAACCTTTAGAAGATCAGGGATGATCATCGAACTTTGATCTCTCCTCTGGATTGCCCTTCACCCCTGTATGGGTCGAAGTTATCACGTGAGGCTCTTAAAGGGTCATCATGTATCTTTCGTTTTATCCCTCAAAAGGGGAATGGCGGACTGCAGAAGGGTAACTTAAGCCTGCAGTCCACTGGGTTTACATTTCAGATGAGCCTGGGGCCACAACAACAACATCAGTATGTTAATAACAAGCTAAAATTATCTTAACCCTTCCATTACGGGAAGTCTTTCCTAAATTGAATATCATGTGGGGCATCACACACACACACACACACACACACACACACACACACACACACACACACACACTTGGAAGAAAAGGATTTAAAAGAAATAAAGAACACCAAACAAGATTAATTTAACGGGGATTAACTAAACACGTTCCTGGCTGGATGTGTAGGTCGCACACGAGGATGGAGGAGGAAGGCCGCCACGTGTGGGTGCGACTCGTGACGTAGGCTGCCTCAGATGGCCACGTCACTGTGCCTGGCCTCTGCTTGCTGTAGTTACTTCACACCTTCAGCACGTACACGCAATTTCTCTTTATTCTTGCCACCCCAAGACAATCATATCCAGTTTAAGAGAAGGTTTCGACATGGACAGGTTAGATTTGGCTTTCATATACCTCTTCATTTAACATCTTCAGCCCGACGACGTGTTTTACCCATCACTGTTGCTGCCTCACGACACTTACATGCATATTCAACTGGCATATATATACCCTTCATTTATCCCTTTGCTGTAAGGGATTACTCCCGAGTTAATGAGTAAGATCGTCTGGTGCCAGCAAGAATAAAAGTTATGTCCTCATGCTGGAGATGTAAAACCACAATAACAAAAAATAAATAAATAAATAAATCATCAACATCACGGTATAGTCAGTAGATTATATTAAAATCTACAGACCGGTTCATATTTTTCAAGTTTATATTATCTTCAAGTAATTTTTTTCAGCTTCAGGGAGTTGTTTTTACAGTGCAGTTTTCTTATCTCCAAGCATTTACAGTGAACATTATGGGTGGGTGGGCGGACAGGAAGATGGGCGAAGTGGGTGGAGAGTGAGTGGGTAGAGTGGGTGTGTGGAGTGGGCAGGGTGAGAGGGGTGGATGAGGTGGATGGAAGGGCAGGATGGACAGGGTAGGTGGGAGGAGGAGAATTTTTAGTTTATTCTCGTTATTTCCACGCATATTTTTATTCTCTTAAAAGGATTTTTTTTTTAATTAACGTAATGGGTTACGTACAGGCACCATCAGCCCCTTTAATATGAGATCTTGCAAAGCTGAATAAAATCGTTTGGAGGCAGCAGACATAAGCTATAACAGTACAACGTCGGATTCAAGGGATTAACACTACCTTATTGTGAGTCCGTTAAAAATCTTCAGAAGGGAAAAATTTATAAGTGATGAAATGGCAGAAATAGAGAGAGAGAGAGCCGAACTTGGAGGGGAGAGCTAAGGGTTGATGGTGATGGTGATAATGATAGGAAGGGAAAGGGTGGGTGCTGCTTTATCTGTCGATGATAATGTTGGCTGTATATACTGTTTCATGAATATGGGAAAGGTGTACTTAAGTATTTTCCCAAGGTTTAGTGACTATATTAACGGAAATGTACACACCATGCAAATCTCACATCATTCGAGATAAAGGCCATATTTTAGGTAGCGTATGAGACTTTTTAGCACCTTCTTCATGGCGACTTATTGTGCATATATATATCTGATCTTTGGTATACTCTTCTATATAATCTATGTTATATCTAGTATCTACGTAGTTTGCATCAATAACACTGAAGAGAATACTGAGGTGAGGTGTAATATGCAGAATAAATCGCAGAGGAAGAGATGCTATGGAGCCTCCTGTGTCACTTATACTGTGGCATTTTAGTAGAAACCAATAATCTTGAGGCAAAATTGGGAAGACAGTGACGTCGTTAACCCCTTATGTTCGATGACGCCTACTTAAATTTTCTTCTTCCTATTTTCAAACGATTTCATTCAGGTTAGGAGAGCTGTTGAAAGTAAAGGGGTTAGATACGGCCTTTATTAACCCAGCAGAAAGATGTTTTCTAAATTAATATGTAGTCCCCCCCTGAGGTAGTAAAAATAAGCCATAAAGAGTGCGCTCATCGACCGCATGACCTGCGTCGCGCCATGTATCCAACAAAGGATAGAAGTGGGGGGTAGGGGGAGACAAGTGGACGAGGTGAGCTAAGGAATAGATGGGATGGACTGGAATGGATATGTGGTGGGCGTTGGGGTTGGATCAGGGAAACATATCTTGTGAAAACTGGCATTGTTATATTAGTGGTGTGAATGCAGCAGTAGTTGAAACACCAGACTCATCTGAACGTGAACCCATTGAACTGAAAGCTGAAGGTACCCACTTCCTGCACTGTACCATCCTTCTTTCGGGGCGGGGGGGGGGGTAGGAAGAGAGTCGAGGGATGATTGTATAACTGGGCAGAGGAGCAGCTCGGTTATATTGAAGCCACTGCACGAAGGCATCCCTCTCAAGCATTCCTGAGCACAATGGAGGTTCATTTTAAAATCTGATATGCTATACTTCTGCCCCCCCCCTCTCTCCCTCTCTGTTTGTGTGTGTGTGTGTGTGTGTGTGTAGCGCAGCCGAACTGGAAAAAGGATTCCATGAAACTTGGCAAGATGATTGCAACTAGGGTGGGTCACAGATGGGCCCATTTTACTTAATGTCTATTGTATTTTTCTCAAAGGATGTTTTGACCACTGCTTATTCCCATTAGTTTTACATAAAGCGGAATGCTTTGGAGATTTTCCGTTGAGTTCCCTTCATCGATAAATAAGTCGTTGGCTGAGAGCAAAGTGACCCGTGGTCCAGAAACTACTCTCATTTGAGCAAGTGCTGCGCGGTTCGATGGGGCCGCAGAGTGCTTGTATCATTCAAAAAGCAGAGCGTGAAAGGAAGAGGGGTAAAAAAAAAAAAAATAACGTAGGCGGACTAAAGAAATGGGTGAAATTAGTTTGCATTCTGGAGGGGGTTGTAGAGAGGGATCGAAGTGTATACCCTGCGAAAATGGATGTTGTTGGAGTAATGGCTGAGTGCAGTGAAAGTATATTACAAGGCTCTCTCCAAGAACAGGATAAGCCTGCGTTACTCTCATACGCCTGGCGCCTTGTGGCAAAAAAAAAAAATAAAAATATTGAAGGAGTTAGCCTTACAATACAGCTTCCTCATGAAACCAGCCTCATTCAAACACCCAGGGTGAACACGCTCTATCTCAACACCTGAGCCAAAACTGACCAATATCAGACGCTCGTGTGCCAGGATAACGGTAAAAATAGACTGTTCACGTGTGCCACAGATCGCTAGGAGTATCTGTTGCTTTAAAGCGCTGTTGCCTCTCTGGGTCTTAAAAACAGTGGAAATCAAGGAAGCGATGCAGGCTGAGTCACTTCCCTGGTGTTTCTCTTGCAATGCTAAACATCTGTGACTAGCATCCTCCATGTGAATGAATCTTATACTGCTGTGTAAACTGAGGATCTTCGGTGTGTGTGTGTGTGTTGTCACGTTCACTCTCAAACCTACTCGCCCACACGGTACAGACAAGGTATGTAGAATAGGAGCTATTTGCTCTAAAAATGATTGTGTATGCGATGACTATTATTGTTGTTTTTGGCAGCTAATAAAAAAAAATATATATCGCTTACAGGTCCTTCAAATTAAACTCTGTAGTGAAGAAACTAAGGGCAAAGTAAGCGTCACTTGGCACGGTGTGTTGTTTTGATGAGCAAGCAGAAGCTAAAATTCAGATGCCTGTCAAATGACATGACACAGCTGTCTCCCCTTACCTGTTACGGGACCCTTATTTTGGTTTCTCGTTTCATTTACCATTTTAAACGTTATTATATTCACCTGAAACATCCCTACATCATAACATATTGCATTATTCAGTGCTGAAAATACTACACGCTAAGGACTGAAAGTAAATTTAAAAATACATCTTTACGTTGGCAGCAGTGAAGAACACGTCGAGGTACAAGCGGTGACTCAGACATAGTCCTCTAACATTGTTCATATCAGCTACCCTGCGGCCAAATTAGAAAGCAGTAAACACGAGGCACTGTCTGGTGGTGTCTGCTACGTCAAACGTGGGAGTAGGCAGCCTTGGGAGTCAGGAAGACATAGGACTTAACCTTTCCTGCAGCTGAGACTGCTGAGGTTGTGTTTTGCTTCCGGCTCGCGTTTGTCTTTTAGGAATGATTGATATACGTATAAAACACTGAACTGTTGAAGAGAAATTTCAGTACGAAATGATGTAGGTAGGATGCTTAAAAGCTGCAACTAAACCAACAAGTGAAAGGTAAGGTACGTTTGAGCTGAGAACATATAATAATCCTTGAAGTGAAAATTAATTAATAAAATATATAGTTGATTTAAATAGAACTTGTTTATTATCACCAATGGGGAGAATTCAAACTACCGATGGAGTGAGAGAAGGACAACTGATTACGGCTGTTCATTAGCTCGGTAAACGTACGGCCAAAGACAAGTTATTCACTACTTTTACTTCACACTTAAGGCATTTCCGTCACTTTCCTTCCTGGCGCATCATACTGAAGAGAATCACATGCTGGCTGAGAAACACAGCAAGCCTTTCACAGCTTATGAATGTGGTAAAGGGAAGAGAGAAGTAGAAGAGGTGAAAACTAGGTGGACTTTTGACCCCAGCTGCACATGTAGCTTAAACTCAGCCAATACCACCTCGTCAGACGAATATCAGACGTACAGCTGATTAACAAATAAATAAATAAATAAATAATAATAATAATAAATAAGGCGCACAACTGGTGGGAAATAGTCTATGACTCCTCTAACGCTGCCTATTGAAAAATGCCCGACGATTCTTCCCTACGCTGGAAAACCTGGTGTCATAAGAATTTCACACATCGCTTGCGTGTGACATTTTACAGTCGGTAATTCTATTATATGCATATTTAAATGATAATACATTACACTTTTCAGGACTAAGTTATATCGATCATTTCCGATATCACCGTGCCCCTTCTGCGCGATACTCTCTTGATCGACTGTAGGCAACATAATGACAACTAAAACCAAATTTCTAACTGCGTGGAACAGGAGTGTTGATACTCAGGGTTGATAAGATATGTCAGACAATCGCTTTCCTGACCTTCAGTAATTCACTTCACTTGGTATTGTTTTGATCCAAGGATGATTTTCCTGCGTACACAATATCCCTAAGTGGCTGCTGCACTCCGTGATCTAGAAATGAACTTGAAATATCAGTGAAAGGTCGCTGTATTGATCAGACACCGTATTTACAGACTCTCCGAAGTTTAAGTTGGATTTTTTTTTTCAATAATTCGGTCTGCATTGACTGCTTTAGCAAATACTCTAAACCAATAAAATATGAAAAACAAGGGTTCAAGTTGTGACTGTTTGCTGATACATTTGCCTTCACTAGCACAGCTACTAAGCACTTCAAAACAAAAGTGATAGAAATAAAAGTATTTCTGATTATAGCTAACTGCTGTATTTTTTTTTTTTTTTTTAAATCCTGGAAATTGGTTTTGAATGCGAACCACGTGTTCAGATTTAGGGGAAGTGGTTTACTGGCTGAAGAGTGAGATGTAAAGGCAGCCGCACAACTGTCATGTTGTTGTCAACACAGCCAGGCAGTGACATTTTCAACACATCGTGAGTGACATGGCATCTTCAGCCTTGCAGTAGCATGGCACCTGAATCAGAGTGAGTGATTATACCTTCAGCACTGACAGTGCCTTGAAATCTGCATCAGTCTGATAGAGACATGATATCTGCAGCAGTCTGAAAGTGGCATGGCATCTTCCGCAGGGTATAACAGTACTTTTCACTGTCATGTTAACAGAAACAGCTTAAAAGGCTCACCTGACTCAAACCGTGTTGAAAAAGTCATATCACTCAGGCTGTGCTGAAGGTGTCATGTTTCTTTCAAATGTTTACATGAAACTGCCAGACTGTTTACCCTTTGAATCTAGTGACACACACACACAAAAAAAAAAAAAAAAGTTTATTCTTACTATCTCCAGACGATTATATTCAGCTTAAGGGAGATGTTTTAAACTGAGGGAGATTTAGAATAACTTTCATCTATTCCTTCACTAACAGAGATCCTTGCTCGCTTGAATAAATCTTTTGGTGGTAGGCTAATCGAAAGTCTGAACAAGCCATCGTAGTGAAGGGATTAATTAATCAATTAATTACAAAGACTATTGCAACTGTCAAGCCACCAGTGGATTTTTGCAGGCGCCTTGTCCT
Source organism: Birgus latro (assembly GCA_018397915.1). Lineage (NCBI taxonomy): Eukaryota > Metazoa > Arthropoda > Malacostraca > Decapoda > Coenobitidae > Birgus > Birgus latro. Next base: position 28,281 of record JAGKTI010007672.1, on the reverse strand, counting down.
TGGAAGCTGTAATGCAAGTCCTATATATATTCCGCCTTATGATCTGGGTGTTATATTACTGTCGGGCTGGTGTAACCCACTAGCTGCAAAATACTTACTGTGTATTTTATTTCAGTTACAGTCACACAATTTCCCAGTATTCAAGAGCACGTTAAGTCAGTGTTGTTTTCTTTATTTCTTTCTTTTCGGAGGGAGGGGGAGCTTCTTTGTATAACCACGTGGCCAACCCAACCCATTAATAAGTAAAATGTTGTGTAGGATGCATGCAAGGGACATAAAATATTCGCAATTTAGCAAGAAATGTCGGGTTATTTGCTGTGGATTTTCGCCATTATGTGCATTAGAGGACCTGTTTAGCAATTAGGTTTTGTTCAAGATTTCCATGTACTCTTTTTCTCTGCAATGTCTTGATTACGTTCATTGCAGAAAATGCCCCACAAAGGCTGGCGATCCCAATGGTAGGAAGTGTTCCAAGGCTTTCCTTCCTGCTTCAGGGTATTCTTTTCGGAGATTAGTGTGTTGTTATAAAATGTACAATTGTTATGACATAGGTCACTCACTACATTTTAATAAAAATATCTTAAACTGAAACTGGACGTAACACAATCAGTGGCTCTGCCTCTTTCCATCCCTCCCTCCCCATCCATTTACATAATTCTTACCCCTCTTTTTTTGCTCTTAACTTATAATGGGGTTCTAGTGTGATCAGTTTTTATGTTTTTTTTATTTTATTTAATTCAACTCGTCACACACACACACACCAAAAAAAAAAAAAAAAAAACCGTACCCTCGAACACTGTTGCACACTCCTTTGGGTACGCGTACCCCTCTTTGCCATAACTGACCTAGGAGACCATGGACATGAGAATAAAAAAAAAAAGAGTGCAGGCAAGCACAGCACTGTAGATAATGACATACATCGAGTAAACATTAGTACACAACAACCCACACTGGTCGAACTTTGACTTTACACCAAGACCTTGACTGGTTGTTCTCAAAGTCGAATCCCTTCATCCTTGGTTTACCCTGAACCCTTCAATCAATTTAGGAAAAAAGTGGATAAAAACTATTTAAGCTGACCTTTCCGTGTGAGACTGATCTTGACCTGTTGTTCTAGAAAAAAAAAAAAAAATCGACTCCTTCGATGACTCTCAACCCTTCCACCAAGTTTGGTTCTAACAAGATCAAAACTGTTTTAATTTTCGATTATTTTTTTTCTCAAAATCGACTCCCTTTGTTTTTATCTTACCCTCATCCCTCATCAAATTTGGTCTAAATCAGTTTAAAGCTATTCATGTTGACGTTGCCATGTGACCATGACCTATGATTTTTTTTTTTTTTTATTATTAAAAGTTATCCCCAATGGCTGACCCTCAGTCTTCTAACAGAGTTCGGTAAAAAGCGGATTAAAACTGTCTGAGAATAATAGTTCACTACATCTCGGTCCTGTACATATAGCTCGGTCCCTTGCATACATTTCGGTCCCCTAGTTACTTATGTACATAGTTACATAGTCGATAACAAAGGAAGATGCCGATATGTTTGTCAGCATTAAAAAAAAAAAAAAAGATTAACGATTTGACTGAGAGTAAAGAAAATCGTCTTTTACCTCAACTTTCGATGGATGATTGTATCTTGATCAAAGAAACGCATCGGAGCCAAGAGATTAAAAAAAATGCACATATTAGCAAGCTGTACTGGCGTACGAGGCGGGGAGCTGAGGACTGCAGACCATCATCCTACAAGCCAGAGTACCGGAAGAGTTTTATTATCCTGCTAGTGACAACAGTACTCTGGGGGAAGACCTTAGGGGCTTCAGTTTGTTCCTTAGTCTTAACCATATTGGATTATTTATATATTCATGATAGTGATATTATTCTAAAGATAGAATTGCCAGTGTTTTTCTTTTGTTTGCCTCTGATGTGCCTTCTCAGTAGCAGAGCATCGGAGTTCGAGCCACGCCCGGTAGCTGCCATGCCGGGAGGGGTAGCGCCTTCCTGTCACCTAGCAGGGCTATGTGATCTAATAAGATCTAGCTCGGGGGAACATTTTCCTTTTTTCTAACGTGTCTTTAATTTACCAGTATGCTGTTTTTCTCGTCCATCCCTAATCCGATCGCTTTTTGTTCAGTTAGGGGCGTAGGGGTCCGGGGTTAGATTACTCAGTCCCAATATTTAAGACAAAGGTAACCAGCCTCATTCTTCCATGAATGTGAGTAATAAACCCTAACTATCCCTCAGGTGGAAATCTTTACAGGTTTCCCCCGTTGGAACACCTTAACCCACTACATCACAAGGTGTCATTTGGTTACATGATTGCCACCGAGCGTAATAAATGGCTTTCTGGGTTAGCTTTTTTTTTTTTTTTTTTGCTCGTCACTCAGTGTAGTCACCCGCACTACATAGAATGAGTGGATGATGGGCGCCCGCACCTACTTTATGTTATTAAATACTGTATTACCATTGGTTTTGACCTTTCTGTGAGCTGTGATTGAAAGTAAGTCTGAGTGAATTATTTGCTATAGTAGAAAAACACAATTTATAAAATGAAGAGCAGAACGCATTTGTAGCGGAAGATAACCAATAAATACAAATATCTCGAACTGTGCTGTATTTATGATACAGCTTTAGGAGTAGTTTTAATCCCTCATCTTTTAGTATAGTGTAATGTTCGATATGTAGATGTTACATTACACAGACACGAAATAACTGAGAGAAAATAAAACCCGACACCAAGGCGACCGTAGTCAGTGAGTTTCATGTGTCAGTATTGTGAACTTTGAGCATCTAAATGTCCAAGACTCCATTACTGTTCTATGTTACCCTTTCTTTTTTCTCTCTTTAAGAAGATGAACAGATGAAGGAAAAACAAATTAAATCCTCCATTCATAAAAATAAGGGGGGATGGAAATAGGTGTGATATCTAATGTGCATTTAGTGTGGTGCAGACAGTTGGAGGTAGAAGTTTATGAGAGTATGCTGATCTACTCTCTGTGTCAATAAAAACACTGAAGAGGTTCAGCAAAGGGAGATGGACAGAAATATGTCCTGAGGGCTGGTGAAACGGGAGCTCCAGCTCTCTCTGTCATCAGCTTGCCATCCACATTTTGTAATTCATTACCAAGGTTAAGTATGACTGCATTCATGGCTGCACATTTTCGTTGACTTAAGCAGTTATCTCGGGGTTCTATGCACAGATGCTTATTGCGCAACTAAACTGTCACGTAACTGTATGACAACACTTTCGTCAATTGCATCCTAAACAGCCATGTAATTGTGGAACTCATCATCACAAAGAAAAAACTATTACGATTGCTTGTTCCGCTAAACTTGTTTACGAGTACATTGGATAGCTTGTCAATTAGTAGGTTACCAATGTTCAACTCACTCGAAATATTTTTCGATGCTTTTTATTGTGCTATTAATCGAACTGCAAAGTACGATTGAAAAATTGGAAGGCCTCTTATGTTTTTATAGGATAAAACACACACACACGCACACAAACACACACACACACACACACACACACACACACACACACACAAACTACGTGATTAACCTTGTATTGGAGTGTCCCAGTGGAATATGAGAAGGGAGGGGTCTGTGGGATCGTACTCTTGTGTCAGTACTGTGCTGTGTCCATGGCTGTTCGGTCTGTTCTTGGATGTCCGTGTGAGATGTAAATGCTAGGATCCCGGGATGAGGAGCAGGTTTCACTTCAGAGTTGCTGATGGAGAGGAGACTGTGAAGTAAGCCAGTTGTTGTTGGCAGATGGGCGAACATTGTTTGCAGACTCAGATGACAGACTTTATCATTTAGTGACTGAGTTAATGAGAGAAGGGAACTTAGAGTGGATGTGAGAAAGAGAGAGACAGAGCAAAATGATGCAAAAGACAGTCTGAATAGGAAAGATTTGGAGGAAAAGAAGTATTTTTAGTATCTGAGATGTACGTCAGAGCACAGAGTCCTGAAGGAAACCGTGGAGCAGAAGTGGAAAAGTATTAGGGAAGTTGAGAAGTGTGTGAAAGGAAAGTTCAGTATCTGTTCAGGAGGAGATGGGTATGTATGAAAGTGTAACTGTACCGGCTGTGCTATAAAAGTGTGAGATGTGAACTCTGCATGCAAAGTACAGGAAACGAATGGAAGCGTTAGAATTGAAGTTCCTAAGGTCTATGGCTGGGATGAGATGGTTTGATAGGTTGAAATATAACACTGTTGGAAGGAGACGTGGAGGCAAATCCATATCTGTCTATACACCTAGGTTGCTTCCCCCCAAAAAGGTGTTTAACCAAGACAGGACGACACATTCCCAATTTACTCATCCACACACATTTACTTGTATCTTAGCCCCAAGGGGAAAAGGGACAGATCCTCACCGCACCACACCACGCGAGGGTCAACTGCACAGTGCAATGAGCGACATCCATGGCAGGGCTCGACAGCAGAGCTGGTTTACTCCTTCCGTATCAAAATGGACCTATCCCCTTACCTGCACCTGACCTGATCAGCTGATCAGACCAAATGCAGGAAAATATCCCCTCTGTGCCGCGTCACCATTTATTCATTCACAATTTCTCTCCAGTCATCCCTATCACACGCAGCCACTCTATCTTGTTCTACAGACATCCCTCTCACATCTAAAACTCTCCTCACACTGTCCATCCATCCTACTCGTGGTCTTCCTCTCAGCCGTACACCTCTCACATCCGATCCAGTTACCTTTTTCACCAATCCCTCTTCATCTGTTCTCTCCATATGCCCAAACCATCTCAATACTCTCTGCTCATCTCGATTAGTCATCTCCTGCATGACTCCAGTTCTCCTTCGCACTTCATAATTTCTCACTCAATCCCTTTGCGTCACTCCACACTTACTCCTCAGACACCTCATCTCCATTACATTCAAACTCTTCCTCTCTGTTACATCCATATTCCATGTTTCAGCCCCATATACACAGTCGGTACCACTACACCCTCATACAGTTTTCTCTTTACAACCATTCTAAGCAAACAACATATAAATACGGTACTTTTTTCATTCCTCCCAACACCTTTCCTTCTTCATTCATTCTAAACTTCACCATAACAGCTATTCTTCCATCCACAGCAACATGCGACCCTAAATACTTAAAACACTCTGCCTCCTCAAGCAACTCACCATTCAAAACTACAGTTATCCTCCTACAACCTACCAACCTCGTATGCTTCATCACTTTACTCTTATTCACATGTACTCTCAATCTCCTCCTTTCACATACCCTTCCAAACTCCTCTGCCAACTGTCTAAATCTCTCTCCCCAGTCAGCCACCAGTACAGTATCATCCACAAACAGCAGCTGATTCAGATTCCACTGTCTACCATCAGCATTCACAAGACTCAAACCTCCACCTAACACTCTCGCATTCACTTTTATTACAACACCATTCATATAAATATTAAACAACTAAGGCGACTTCACACTTTCCTACCGCAGCCCCAGTCTCACGGAAGACCAATCACTCACAGTATTTCCCACTCTTACACACTCTCTACTGTTTACATAAAACTTTTCACTCATTTTAATAACATACCACCTAGTCCATACAAAATCAGAACAGTCCACAAAGCCTCCCTATCACTTCTATCATGCGCTTTCTTTAAATCCATGAACGCCAAAAACACATCCTTACCTTTCGCCAGATAATTTTCGCACACCTGTCTCACAGCACACACCTGATCCATGCATCCCCTTCCTCTCCTTAAACCACATTGTTCACTACCAGTCACTCTTTCTGTACTCTCTCTTAATCAACGTTCTGCCGCACGTTACTCATTACACTCAAATGGCTTATACCCCTAAAACTAGCAAACTGATACTTATCACCCTTACCTTTATACAATGGAACCATACACGCACTTACCCACTCAATCGGCACCATACTGCTCACAAAACACACATTCAGCAATCTTACTAACCACGCAACAATATTCACTTCACCACCTTTCAAACATTCCACAGCACACCCATCCATACCTGCAGCTCTCCCTACTGTCATCTTTACTGCCTCCTGCACTTCCTCCATCGTGATAAAAAGTAATTTAACTCTCCCAACACATTTATTCCCTGCACCCATCGATCTGCCACAATCTCAGCCTCCTTTTCTTCCTTCTCTACATTTAACAATCTTTCAAAATACACTGCCCATCTTTTCATTACTGCATCCATCTCAGTTAACATCCTTCCATTCTCTGCTTTTACATGCTCTTCCTTTCCAGACTCTCTCTTTCACACCATCTTCACCTCTTTCCAAAAGATTTTCTTATTCATTTAGTACTCTCTAAGCAGCTCTAACAGATGTAACTTTTGACGACGATTTTAAATGCGTACATGACAGTTCCAAATGTGGTAGGCCTGATGGACAACATCAGAACTAATTAGAAATAAAGTCAACATGGTGGAAAGATGGTTACCAATTACCGTAGAGTTTTTTGTTTCTATAATCACAATTATTACCTACAACTGGTCGACGGGTGGACCGATTGGTGGGGTGGTTGGGCAGGGTTGGTGAATGAGTGGATAGTGGGAAACTAGGTCCATGGTAGGAATAGGCCTATGGAGAATATATATCTGGGAAAATGGGTAAATGGGACCCCTGGGGTCTTCTCCCACAGGGGAAGTGACCTTGTAGAGTCTTTTGGGAGTGGCCATCCAGGGTCCCAGGCAATGACTGTATGCAGGATCATAGGACCCGGGCAACGCTGGGTACTCCTGCTAGTGCAGTATAATGGAAAAGGCAACACATGATGTGTTAGAGTAGTATGGTTACATGGAGAGAATGGTTAAGAAGACAATGATAACGGTGTGTACACATGAGAAGTCGACGGAGTAGGAGGAAGGGAAGGGCGAGGTGAAGGTGGAAGAATGGCAAGAGTCGTGTATGGGACAGAGTATACTAGAATAAAGTGGCTTATGCTTGGGTGATTCGCCGTCAATGATCAACATGAGACAAAAAATTATGCAAATAGGGTAAACAGTAGATAAGCACGGGCTACTTCTGGATGCTTCAAGGCGATAGCATGAGATACTGCAGTTAAAACAAGTTCTCGTGCGGCACGTCGACAGAGTAGATAACAGCTAGTG